>JAOWBB010010555.1:0-77184 GCA_028565995.1 Ricinus marginatus
CGTTGCCCCCCCCCCCCCCCCGAGTGCTGCTTTGATCGGTAGGAAGTGTACACAACTGGAAAAGGTCGTGAAAAGCGCGTGGGGAATCGAAGGTGACAGACATCCGAAAGTTCTTTTGTGCCTTTCCCGATCCAGTCCTCGCTAAAAAATATATAAAAAGGGAAATATTCCTTTGGAAAATTTTCAAATTGGAAAGTTATCCGAGCAGGAAAAAAAACTTTCGGTAAAGAACAAAATATTTCCGAATTCAAATCTCAAAACGAAACTACAGGGGAAAAAAAAAAGAAATGCTTTCTTTGGAGGAAGAAAAGGAAAGAGGAAAAAGGAAAAGCTAAGATCCATAGGGGAGGCAGGGCCCAAAACTCCACCAAAATTATTGCAATGAAATGAATCCTCGGCGAGCTTTTCCCGGGCTTTTATTATTCTTTTTCCATTATTAAATGGAAATCGCCAAAGATAAACCTACTAATAAATTGATTCATGTGATGCATTTTTCATTCCGAAGCCGGTTCTTCCCTCGATTTCCGCCAAAAACTTCTTCGTTCCGTGGCAGCGTGAGCAGCATTGAAGCACGGCGTTTGGCAACACGCACTTGGGAGCACGGGGGAAAATGGCCGGCGTTAAATTAACCTAACCTCGTCGCCCGGAGGAAAAACCTCGTCGATACGCAAAAATCCGGCGTCGGGGGACTGAATAAATGTTGTCGTTGATTAATAAAATCCAGGATTATTCCGGGAGAAAATTAAATTTCGCTCGGGGAAACTCCAGGCGTTGTCCAAATTCGAAAACACGAAGGAAATTCCAGGGGAAAACTGAAATTTAACCCGGATGTAAAAACGAAAAGATCCTTTTAAAGGAAGAAACATCATTCAACCCGATGGAGAGGAAGAAAAAAAAAAACCATCTTGTGCATTATCTCATAAAGCAAGCATTATCCATACGTAACAGCTAAAAACGTATAAATGGGTTTCATTAAGAGCTTAATTTAAACATTCTTATCATTTGCAGTTTACTTCTGAGATTCCCTAAGCGATGCCATCATTTTAATGGCTCCTCATTTTTCCCTAATCGCTTTCTTTTATGTTTTTTTCCTTTTTATTTTTCCTACATTTCGATTGTTTCCAATATTTCCCTGTCCGGCTTAACTCTCATATCCGGCATCATTAATCTTTATAACGTTTTCGAGATTGACCCACGCCACGCGATGGATATAAATAAGTACGGGAAAATAATGAATGTGCGCACGATCTTCTGCTTGACGTCCGAGGAGTTTAAGAAGAAAAATGATAATATTGGTAAAATTATAATATATGAGTCCGCAAGATCAAAAGACAGTCGTAAAAAAAAAAATTTATTCCACGGGCTGAGAGCGGCTACGGAATTTTTATGCGCATCATAACGGTGGAATAGCGCGGGATATTCAACTGACATTTGAGAATTTTGCGGTGCCGGCGACCGAAAAAATATCAACGCTCCATAACGTTATACCAAATTACTATCAAACAAATGTTTGTTGTGTATCCGCATGCAATGCCGGCTCTCTCCGCGCGGGGCTTTGAATATTATCTCCCGTTTTTCAGTAAAAGGACAGACTTGGATGACAAACGAAAAGAAGGTATTACAAAATAAGGATCAAACCACCTACGTCGTCTCCAGTAACATTATTATTGTCACTTTGCAAAAACAATAATGTTAATGAGTCCTATCATTTTATTTTCTCTTGTTAAGTTCTTTGGATGAGATGTAGCAGAAAATTTCTAAATTATAAATCAAAACGGCGGAATTTAAACAAAAGAAAATTTATTAAAACGAGAAAATTTTATTCTTTTGTTCGGAGTAAGTAATGGGAAAGTGAAAAACTTGGATTTTATATTTTAATGAAGAGTTTATGTCGTCCCGGAGCAATTTTTTTTAAATATAAGAAAAAAAAGAAATGTAAAGTAACGAAAAGGGCCGTTCCATGACCGTTTGGTGTTTTATTAATATAAAATGAAATTAATGAAAATGATTATTGTCAATTTCTGGCATTTCCCTTCCACTATCGCATTTTTGTAGCGAGGACACTTGACATTTTCGAATGCAGCGCACTTATGACTTCAAAATCTCATCCCTCTCCTTCGATGCGACTTTCGGACGAGAAAAAATTTATTTTTTTAAGCCCGAACTTCTGCGACAACCTTTGTTCAAGTCTTAACGAAGCAAAACAGAAAGCTTTTCATCTTATTCTACCTTGCCTCTTTCCTCGTTCCGAAGCTGAAGCAAAATGAAACAGTACTTGGAAAGAGAACCTACTCCTCTGTGGTTTCCTCATTCCAAAAGAAATTAGAAACGCATCTCACGTTTATGGGAGCGGCGGCAAAGGCTCCTCTCGAACGTGCACGCAAAAATAACAACTCCCAAAGCGATATGTCCAGGTCCGATAAAAAAAAAAAAAGGCGGTATCCCGGCGCAGGAATCGAAGTTTCAAAAGTTCGCCCGATCTTTGCAACGAAATCGACTCCTTCGCGGAGCCGGCGAACAAAAATCCGGCGCTTGGCGCCCGGCGGAGGCCCAAAAGGGCTTAATAACTCGCAAAGTACGTGGCCGATTTGAGCCGCGAGGGAAACTCCGCACGGAGACGTCTGCCCGGAATTAATTGCTGTGCAAATGTGGTTTCTCAGCGGAATTAACGACGAAAAATGCGCTCGATCAAACGCGGTGCCGATTTCCGAGATGGGCGGCAGCGCGGGGGAGAAACCCGAAATCTCGTGCCACGAAACCACGCAACTCGGGGCGCCGGCCATGGCGAAAGGATGGTTCCCTTCAAAGAGAATCTCGAGGAGTTAAAGAGTTTGATTACTTACTCTATGACGCGGCACTTTCTGGTCTCCTAATTCCGAGCTCACTAATGATGTCATCAATTAGAGCTCAAACTGGAAAGGTGGCCGAGGGAAAATTCGATTTTAAGCTTTCGAACCCTGTCGAAACCTTTTCGAAGGAGAGAAAAAGGAAACCATTTAATAAATAAAAAGTACCAGACGGAGGCGTTTGCCGCTGCAGCAATTTCCCGTTAATCCTGAGGGGTCAAGAAACGTGGCACAGATGTAAGTGATGCAAGTTATTTTGAAGGATGATCATTATGTGTGCTCCATTTTCCCGAAAAATTAAAATTTTGGAAGCGCGGACTCCCCGGCCCGTGCCGGGTGGAAATAGGTGTGGGACGCACTTCGTCCATTCGCAGAGGGTTGGAAAAGTGTTTTTCCTCCCTCCGACCAACTCCTCGGGAATGAATCATCTTGTCTTTGGCGAAGTGACGGCGGAAAGGCACCGACTTTGATTTTGAATTTCAAAGCACCGAATTCACCCACTCGCGCTGCTGGTGCCGCTCATGCACGTATCTCCCTTTATAGAAATTCTTTCAAAAGAATCTGATTGAAACTTTTCCACCGGATTTTGGTGAGAGTAGAAAACGGTCCTCGTGGTTAACAAAAAAGGAGAAAAAAAAAAATTTTTTTTTAAATTTCAAAAGAACATTAACGAACCATTTTTATTTTCGAATCAGACTCAGCGTCAACAGCGGTTCTTCTCCATAAGAAGTGAAATTATTTCTTTTTATCTCGTCCCCGGCCCCGTGTACTTTCTTTGGGAAGAATGTCGGAATTTCCTGCTCAATCAGTTTGATTTTTTTTTTTTTTCCAGAGAAAAAAGAATCGAAATTAATTCTTATTCTGCTGCAGGGAATTCGACCCAAAGCAGAGCTGCGATCTGGGCCGTCTGCAAAAGGTTTCGTCAACCCCGCTCGACAGCAAAATAAAGCCGACGCGAGAGGAAAGGCAGCAAATGCAGAAATCTGCATTTTCATTTTGTTCTCGGGCGAATTTTTCAAACATTTTATCCCCGCTGATGCAGAGACATTTTGGGAAATCGGTTCGCGTCCCTTAATTGAACGCGTTTATTCGTCAGCAAAATACAGCAATTTGCTTCCGAACGATGTGACTCTAACCGGGCTCTTCTTTGACCGTTCCATTTATTTCCGTTTTATCAGACATTCCTTTGGCATCGGGAAACGACATTTGTCAGGTCTGCCTCACTTTCCAACCGTACCTCACTCATAAATATCGTTCGCGTTCATTAAAAAATCATGAAACACAGGAAAAAAATTCACCGCGCCTAATTCACGTCGAATCGGATTCGACGGAGGAAGGCAAAGTTATAATTTTACATTAACCGACAGCGTTTACTTTATCATTTTACATTGTTATTTGGCAGCTCCGGCCATCGAAAAATTTTGAACTCAAAGGGCCGGTTGCTTGCTCTCCTTTAAAATTCAGGGTTTTCGGTTTCTTTTTTCTTTTATCTTTTACCGCATCACTCGCCGAACAGTACGTTCCTTATTGGCCGCGAAAGTCGGGATAAAAAATGCACCGTTCGATAAGTGGATTAAGCGAAGGAAAAAAAAAAAAAATTCAGAAAATCAGACGTTTCCTTCGCATTAAGTGGATTTGCGCAGCGGCTCCCGGTCCGAATTTACCTCTGCCGAATATGAGAGATCCCGGAGAGGGCAACGCCTCCCCGAACAACACGTTCGAACGCTCGTCCGCGAACACTCCTTCGGACTCTGATTATTTCCTACGAAACTTTTCGAACATATAAAAATTTCGTGATTGAAAGAGGAGCGGAGGATTTTAATTGCCGAAAGATCGAAAAAATTTAAAAAGAAGGATCCCGGGTCATAAGTTTTCGGATGAATTAATTGAAGAAGTAAATAAAGGGAAGCAGAGCTCCATCTGTCGGGGACATTAAGGGCTCTCCGGATCCTGTCACGTTTTCAAAATTATGCTTTTCATTATGTTCTTACTCTCTCGGTTAAACCCAAGTGCTACGTTAAATTTTAACAAATTTTTACAGGCAAAAAGAGAGAAACGGAACGGGGGAAAATGATAAATTACCATTAAAACGGTCCGCGGCAACGGCAAGAAGACCGAAATCGCCCCAAAGGAAAAAGAAATCGCCTTCATTAGCCAAATAACCCATTAAGGTGATTAAACCAATCAATGAGACACCCATTTTCGTTTATTATATTGAAAGCTCAATAACTTAAGGAATAAAGGCGAGCGCGTTAATTACAGAGAAGTGCTGGAAAACCGTATTTTTTCCAGCGCCCGAGCTTCGGCGAACTTCTACATAAAATATTAATCCGCATTACTTTAAAAAAAAAAAAAAAATGTCATTTCTTTCATAATAAATTAACACAAGATGCGCATTCATTAAAGCCGGGAAAAGCATCATTCGCAAACACTGAAGATGTCTGTAATAATGGAACCCATTTGTTTGACATTTTTCAAAATAAATTTTAAATTTATCTGAGGCCTTCTGATAATCCCAATCGCTTACAAAATTTATAGACCCCCGAAGAAATTTCCTCGGCTGACAAATTTCCTCCAATTATCGCTCGGTACGCAGACGGTGCATTTGGGAGCTGCAAAAGGAAACTTGTTAAGCGGCAAAGGCTCCGGCTCCTCTCTTTGCATCTGAACCGCCTAAAATTTTCTTACGTTCAGTCGCGTTTGTCGCGAGCGAATTTCACGGCTTTGGCGGGATGGGCGAGAGAAAAGCGAACGGAAAATCTTTCAATTTAGAGGCATCAAAAAGGGGGCCGTTAAGTGCTCCGTTCGGATCATCGGAGGCTCGCGCTCGGGGAAGCAGAATTTCACCGGAGTTGGAAAAATTCGCGCTGAACCGCACGCAAAACGCCTCGGCTTACTTTTACGGTCTCTGCAACGAGGGGCAACCCGGTCCTGCTCGATTTGCTTGGATTTATTAAATATGCAGATTGAACCATACGTTGGTAATAGTTAATATGCGGTCCCCTTTGATGTGTTAAACGTTTATCGGACTTCACTTTCGGCACAACGGAATTGTTCTCACGCGCGGTGCGTCAAGGAATCGGGTGCCCGTTTTCAGAGCAAAATGATTTTCCATTTTCAAAACCGTCAATCTCTCGGTCCCGCTCGAAGCTATTAAGAGCTGTTAATATTGCAAAAGATTCGGTTTTATAAATTGAAAAATACTGTTGGACTAGTTCCTTGAACGTCCCTAGGAAAGCCGTAAATTTTCATCCGACTTAATAATCCTTGAGTCTAATGAAGAAATAGGCTTTGAATCGAGCTCAAAATTCAATTTTATTAATGCACAACAAAAAAGCAGAATAAAAAAATATAGTTTTTATTTTCTTCTAAAGAGCTTTCCATAAAGCTGTCTCTTTGGCACGCCTACCCTTGCTGGGAAGCAGTTTGAGGGAGAAAGATTCCGAAATTTAAACCAGCCAGAGGGTTTTCTTCAATCCTATCCTTTATAAATAACGAGAAATATATTATAATGGATGACTATATTAACCCCGTTAATATATTTTCCATGGACTATTTAGTTTTTCCTGGGCTGGGCTTTTTTTTGGTTAAGATTAATGGAAATATTTTTCTTTTAAACTCGACATAAATAACTAGTAAACAAGCTTATTGCTTTGTCGCGTCATGTTTTTATCACCCTTCAGAATTAACTTACACATTTGTATGGAACTCGCCTTTGCAAAAAAAAAAATTTATACGTACATATATCATACTTTTGTGTATGAGTTGCAACTGACCAGTATCACCAGGACGTTACAAAATTGTTTTTTTTCCTTTGCTATATCAAACACGAATCCTAATTACTTTCTACTTTTTTACAATTGACATGGTTTCTCATACAAAAAACAAGAAAGAAATTTCCGATAATGCACCTATCAACAAATTTTAATATTTTATAAATACATGTATATAAATTTAACATTAGAAAGAATGCCTTGCTAAGCTTTTTAAAGTACAAGTTGCAGTGAAAATAAAATTAAAGTTCAAGATTACATACTTTGAGGATTTCCACAATAGACTAGTCTTTCATATCGGATTTAGTGAAGGAACTTATCCAAGCAAAGCAAATAAGCTCACATTCATACCTGGATTAAAAACGATTTTTCTTTTTTCCCTTTTTTATTTTCCTTTCTGTGGGGTCTTTCTGTTCCTCGATTTACTCCTCCTGTACAGCTGGACTTGGGTTAAAAAAAATTGGACACGTTTTATTTTTAAGGTTCATCCACCCGAATTCTATATTTTAAATGAAAATTGGGAATCGGTTCAAACGAACAAGAACTTTGCAGAAATCTCCGGGAAAAGACTCGGTATCGATTGTAAAGCAAGGCTTACAAACCTGGCAGATCGCGTTCCCAAAGAGGAAGAGGACGTCGGAGAATCATAACGTTTGAAAAATGAGAAGAGAAAGAACCAAGTTTTACGCGGTTTAGCAAGGCGAAATCACTCGAGCAAAGGGGATCGGAATGGAAAGCAGAAGACTGATGGGCTAATCATGGGCCATCGAAGATCCGACGAACGAAAGGTTTCCTGCAGAAGAGCCGGACAAAAAATGCAATTTTTCTCTGACCCTCATCATTCACAACTCAGAAGAGATGATCAAGAAAATTGTGGACCGCATAAAAGGAATCGAACACCGGCGGCAAAACGGTGAAATTCCTGAGGTTGCCACTCATCTGCCGGCAGAAGACGAGACGGACCTGAGGATTTCAGGGGACGAGAATGAACGTCAGCGAATTCACGATCGGCGGGGCAATCAAATTAAGTGAATACCGAAGAGCAATGAGTCAGACTGAGGAAAAGAAAATCCGATCTCCGGAAACTAAGAAAAGGAAAAGGAGACGTGGCAGGAACGTCAGGCAAGAAATTCCCAATTAGCTGAATGGGTTTTTACCCTAAAGAACTGCAAATAACTGGCCGGTTAAAAATTTGTCTTCGGACTGTAATTTATTTAAATTTTCGCGTAAACAAATTAGTTTTATGTGAAACTTTCATCCCTAATAACGTCAAGGGTTTAAAAAAAATTTGACTCCAGCTGAAATCATTATAAAACAATTTTTCGATTTCGAATCAATAAGTTTGGTTCCGATATCTGTTATAAGCGCTCGGCTTAAGTGGATTTGATGAAATATCGCCGTCAACTATTCAATTCTGAATTATAAAATACGGGGAACATTTAGATGCAGAAGAATGATTCCGCCCCCGATCTTTTTTAAATATCGGTTGGTTATAACAGTAGTGGAATAAAATAATTTTTTGCGTAAAATTATTTTTCATAAGCTCCGACATCGCATTCGCGTAAAATGTAATAGGTAAATAGATTATTCAACCTACGACGAAATTAAATCGTCGTAAATTCGTAAGTCATAACGTTTGCACGATGATTAAGGAACGTAATTGAAGGAGCTTTTGTCTTCGCTTTGCCTGCTTAAACGGAATTTTGCCTGGAAGAAGCGCGAATTTGACTCACATTGTTCGGATACAATGAAAACTTACAGTGACAAGCCACTTGAACCTTGATCAATGCAGAGCGAGGATTTTAATTGTTTCTCGTGTGATATGTTTATTAATAACACGGGCCGTCCGTTCTTGGGCAGAAGCAATGTTTTTCAATTATTAAGGTTAGGTTTTAGATCTCGGGGGAGAGAAAACTTGAGAAGGAACGCATCGATCGTGTTGCTCCACATTACATGATTCCGTGGTTGAAAAAAATCATTTGGGTTACTCTACAGAGATTCCCCGTAAAGGTCTGGCAATGTTCCTCCGATCCAAACCGGTTTTTTTGCTTGCCGAGGAAAGTGCATGAAATTTAAGCTGTCGTTAATCGGTTCCTCCGGCGAGGCAAAGCGAGAATTTTTCCTTATGTGCTCAACCTCCGAATTTAACAAAATTCCGAAAATTGTTTCCAGATTGGGAAAAGGATCCACGCATTATGATCGCTGGAGTCCTTTCAATGCGAAGCTGTAGAAGTTGCCGAAAATCCCCCCTCCCCCCCCCCCCCGATCGAATTCTAAAAGGGAATTTTCGAATCCTGAATAGATGAAAAATATGTAGATCGACGAATATGCAATGTATATTTGGTAATAAAATGTTGTTCGTGTGTGCTTTTAGTTGGTGACCGAGCAATCTTTTTGTGCGGCCAATCACAAATAGAATTTCCGACAAAAAGGTTTTCCTCTGTTGCCTCAATACGTTTGCCAGGTCGTGACGATGAAACGAGCAGATTTTAATAATTCAGTCAGGTTCACAGTGAACAACAACAAACGGTCAAGGTTTGCGGCGGAATTTTCCTTATACTGCCATTGAATTAAATGAAAAATTAGATTTTACACATTTATGAGTAATGAAAATTTATCGTTACGACAAAATCGTCATATCTGAAGAATATCCCGGAAGGCATGAGTCTAATTGTCGCCTGTATGGACAGTGATGAAAATGAATGAAGTGTGCTGCAGTTTTCCTTTTTCGAGCAGACCAATTTAAAAAAACCAACCAACAATAAACAAAACTAACAAAACAATAAAAAGAAAACATGCAGGATCGGACCAACTCCTCCGCCAAACACCTTAATGCGTTTACACTCCTCGTGTACGTACAAGCACAGGTGAAAAAAGCAATCACACTGAAAACCTGTCGCATAGCTGGGAAATTTCTCAGCCAGAACAACATCCAACAGGTAGACTCATTCTTTTCACTCCTGGTGCTTAGACCTTTAGAAAGGCAGATACTAACCAGGTCAAAAGAAAAAGCACTTGAGACAGCAATAATAATAATAATAATAATAATAATAAAATAGCAAAGAAAAAAGAAACACCTACGTTATAGAGATTTTTAATTTAATTTATGATATTAGTTAGTTAGGTACCGAAAGCAAGCACTTGAAACAAAATAAATATTTTCGAACAACAATGTTTTAATGTGAGGTTTTCCAATGATGCTTTCCCAGTTTTATTTTTCGATTTAAGAGTAAAAAAATAAAATGGTAAAGGTGCAGGCAAAAGAATGTGTAGGACTAAAGAACAAATTTCTCCACAATTCCCCCTCATCGACCGAACGTCGACAAAATTTCCTTCCAACCTTCCTCACGCCTTTTTTTTGAGAAATAAAATACGTTAAAATCCAAAGTTTTTCGGACAAATAGAATTATATATAATCATATATATATTTACATATAGTGTTTGAGGAAAGCAGCTAAACAAAGAATGAAATAGACGAAAGGGAGAACCAAACAGGAGCCTTTGGAAGAGGAAGAAGAGGGAAAAAGGTTTTTATGTAGTTGAGATATAAATTAGCCCAGGATTTCAGACTCCGTCAAGGAAGCTGCTTTTTCAGAGAAGAAAAGATTGTCTTTCGTAATTCACGATAAAGGGAGAAAAAACTATATTTGATGATACGATATGAAAACAAACGAAATCTCTTCTTTCTCCCGATTCCTCGCCCTTTTTTTCCACGTCCTCTCCCGGTGTCACCAATTCCATTTTTCCGTTAACTTGCGCCCCGTTCCTCCTTAAACATCGTGATTTATAATATGACGGGAAAAGCTTTCAGAGATTTTGCCTCTGCCAATATTATACGCAACGGTCGATCGGATAAATGTTTAATGGAATTTTTCCGTTTTCCCGCACGGAGCCTCGGCATCTTCGCCGCATTCTTCGAAATCCCGTTCCCCGGGCTGATACCGCGTTCGGCGGCCGGTTTTTCTCCTGCTGCGGGGAAATCCGGAAAAGCCTCCGCTTTTCCCCGCCTCCGTCGCCGGCGTCAAAGTCCGGCAATTAAGATCCGGGACCCGTGTGATCTCATAAAGCGAAACTTCCTTTGCCAGTCAAATATCTCCCTTTAAACACCTAAGGAAATTATGAATCATTTTTTCCAGTTCCGTGAGCATGATTTGAACCAAGATTGTGTAAACTGCTGGAGAATTGCGTCGAAATTCTCTCAACGTGGCGCAGTTGAGATGATTCCAGCATTTTCAATTTCATTACACTCTCTTCTCTTGCAGGAAAAAGCATCCTTCCAGCAGTAATTTGTGTATGTCTTGTGAAATTTCTTATTCATTCGTCAATCTCCCTGGAGAACATTTTTTCTCTCTTTCTCAAGGAATCTCGCACTTTGAATGGCGCCTTCGCGTTATTCTTCAACGACCATTTAAATTATGAAACAAATTGAAATTCCTTTATTCCCATACTCGAGCCCGTAATGCACAAAAGTTTCGAGAAGTACCGAAAATCTAAATGGGAACCGATAATTAAAAAATGCGTTTAGTCATTTCCACTGCGTCATTACTTCAATAAGAATTATTTGTATCCCCTAAACGAAATCTAAATATTAACTATAGTTGTATGAATTATTCGAACGACCTAATTACCATATTGTGAACGCATAGAATTCTTAATTCTTCATTAACCTTCTAAACTTGTAATATTGTTAATTATTATCTAAGTTCAAAATGAAATTTTAAATATTAGTTAACTAATAAGAATTAGCTCTTGTTTTTACCCTATCTTCAAATTTGGTGTAAAATCGTCTGAAATTAAACAAAAAGATTTTATCGAACGTTTTTTGATTACTTGTAAGAACATTTGAACATTCTAGTGTTGATGCTTACAACAACTGTTACCACTTACAACCTTCATACTTCACCCGATACAGTAAATAATTTTCTACTGAAAATCGTTTAGGTGTAGCTGCCGAGTAAATGCAAGACCAGCCACGTAACATTAGGAATTAATCGATGCGTTGCCCGTGCACATTTACACGAGCATTTTTCGTTTCCAAAAAAATTCGAATAAATTTACCAAAAAATAAACGACACTTAGGACGGAGCCATATCTATTTATTGGATTACGGCATCGATAAGATCGACGACGATGGAGACGTAAAAAAAAGTTACGTAAAATATATGTAAACGGGAAAAAGTGAAAAATTCGTGAACTTGACAAATTCTCGAATATGACGTGTTTTTCGATCTCGCGATTTGTTTTTTTCCTCCGCCTTTCCAAAGTGTTTTAGTTTCTGCTGTTGCGCCGCAGCCGCCTTTCGCCGTCCCAAATCCCTTTGCACCGAAAATGAGGCATTCACGAAAGCAGAAAGAGCACTCTCAAAGACTAACCTCAGCTTCCCACACGGCCGTGCATTTCTGACGCCGATGCACTTTTAACCATCCCTCTCTCCACTTCCCCTTCCGATTGATATGCTCCCTTATAAGCAGCTCATATTTAAACAAATTTAACGTCGGGAGTCGAGATATTCGATCGGCTTGAGAAGATTGCAAAAACACGCCGAAATTACACGTAGAGCGCAACATCTTTCAGGAATAAATCGTACGTAACAATTTATGTGACAGAGAAAGTTAAAGTTATGCAAAAACTAACAGAAAAAAATTCAGAATGGTATAATTAACGAGAAAAAGAAATGATGGCAATAAGAGAAGTGAATTTCATAGTAGTATCAATTAAAAAAAGGTTGTCATTAATCACAAAAAGCTATTTGTCAACCGAAATTAGATTAAATTAACTTCTTAAGTGCTGCGGTCTTAAAAATGAAAAATATATGCCGCTTCCCAAAGAATCCCCGGCAATTTGCTTTCAGTTCATACAGAGTAAAAGAGAAGACGAGCCCAATATGAATTCCTTTGGACAATTTTGCCTTGCGAAAAATTTAGGTTATCGGAGGTTCTTCCGTCCAGTTCAAATTGGCTAAAGACATAATGAAACTCCTTGATTGACTGTCCCATCGTTCGGGTGTACGGACTTTAAAATTAAAAATTTAAACCCAATTTTAAGGTGAAAGTTTCACGTATGCCTCAAAATTTACTTGAAACCTGCACGTTTTTCACGGCATCAGATAGCATTGTCGAGCGAATTTTTGCAAAAGGCAAAAAATAAAAATCCGCTTTTAAAAAGATGTTGCCAGTAAAAATTAAATTATTTCTTATATCCGTAAGACAAACGGCAAATTTTAATTTGACTTTTTGTGAGCCTTGGATGATTTCCTAATTTTATCCGATTCAAAAATAAAATTACAAAATTTGAATCGTAAAAGAAATAAATTTGGAAAGAAACAGCTGTAAAAACTGGAAAATTTAGCACAAGGCATTTCTTTTCTAAAAATAAATGCTTTATAGCTATTGGAAACATATATCAATTTATCGAGCATTTCTCCAATATTAACATCACAAGAGGAAGCAGCGAGGGAGAAATATGAAATTGACATATCTGAAAAATTTTCGAGATATCCGGGTAAACATTTCGAATTGGACATGGGCATAGATAGAAAAATGGTCGTCCGGGAAAGCATATTATCCATTATTATTGCAGCTACTTAAAGAAATGGTCTCTTATCCCATGTTTTTTATTTCATGTAGATCCGGAACTGCTGCCATTCGTCATATCTCCTTAAAATAAAATCGCCTTAGAAGAATCACGTGGAGAAAGGAAAAGGAAAATTTTGTACAAATAAAGAAAATACTTAATGTGCTTGAGAATTTCGATACGTTTCCATATTCGAAGAGCATATTTAAAATAAATAAATCGCGCAACGATGCTGGAGCATCATTCGCTCTCGAAGGCGGCGGAAAACAAAAAATTCGGCGTCGGCATCGCTTCGCAAAATGTACATAAATAAAGGCAAACTTTCAAACTTGTAAAATTCGCCGTTCGCGGGGCAACATCGTCGGCCTCATGCCAATCGACGATCATATTGGGAAATCCGCAAAACATTTACCTACTCAACGAAAAACGTCCCCCGAAGAGTTATTGCCGCGGGAAATCGACATTTTAGGATTTTCAAACAGCCGCCCAAAATATCCCGCGTTCTCTCGCTGTTGGATCTCCGGGAAAAAGTCGAAGCGCTGCCGAGAATTTGGAATTCGTCCTTTTTAATGACTTTCTTCGATCCATCTCTCTGCAACGGCTTCATCTTCAAAATAATTAATGTTCAGATTGCTCCCTCGCCCTTCCGTTTCCGTTTTTTGCCCGAGCCCACCTAGGAAAATTCGAACGTCGGATAATAGGTTTTTTGCGAAATTTGCATTTAATTTTGAAATGGCGTTTGGGAAAAAAAAAAAACGCAGAGTTAAGGATTCGGCAAATCTCTAAATTTCGGGCGAAACCTCCCTGCTGTTGATGAAAAAGGCTCGATCGCGGATGCTGGGGAAATCCAGCGATGTTTGAGAGATTGGAAAAAAGGATAAAAGGAAAAAGGCTTATCTCAAGTTCGAAAGGATAAGTTTTTCCCGGGAAAATGAGACATATCAGACACGTACGTGATACCAACATTGGGCCAATTACCCAGGCTACACCCTCAGTCAGGTCACGGAAAGCAGCTTTCTTTTATCATAAATTTTTTTACTCTTCAATTTGATCTCCTTCAGTTTTCGTATTGTTTTTTCATTTATTTAAACAATATTTTCCATCGTCGCTTAAAGAAAAGTATTTCCAGTCCGTTGCTGCAGGTCTCGGTGCTTTAAAAGTTTCGTGCTTCATTTGAGCTAAAAAAATTTTCAAACGTCAGAAACATAATTTAGGTACTTTAAGCTTTTTTTCGACACCTTTTAATGGTTTATTGATTTATCCAGCATCTGCATGAGAAGAGGCGAAGATGAAGATTGTGGGTATGTAAAAACTTACGAATTAGCAATTTAAAACGAAACATTGGATTCGACCACTATCTTGGGCAGAAAGCCACGGTTGAAGGATACTCAAACCACAATAAATATGCAAAAGAATGTCACAACCAGTTAATGGCGATTCAATTTCCCTAAAACGGATTCTTCCCGGGTTTCACAACGTATTAGTCCTTAAGATAATTATTATCCAAACGACAGCGATTCGTCTGTGACATTTCATCGGCCAATCAACATCTCCATAATTTTACGTTTAATTTTGCCTTAAATATGTTTCCAACTTTATTAAAAATTTGACCTGAAATACGTTTAACTAAAATTCTGATCTCAGCATGTTTTTGCCAAAATGTATTCTTCAAATTGAGGTACAACAAAAAACCATTTTAGTCTCCTCTGGATTTTCAGCAGCTGCTTCAATAGCTTTCGATGTCAAATGAAGACAAGTTAGAGGACAGTAAAACACGAAAGTAAATGGTAAATTTGTCTGTCGTTTAGTTCGTTCAGACTGTTTCCCAACCATTTTGAGAATCTGTAACAATTTTACAAAAGTTTTAACTTGCCTAATGCATTCCATTTGTATTTAGCCCTAGATCCTTTCAAAAAATATATATATATTTCTATGACAAAACGATTAAAATTCATGGCCTTAAGCTGCCATTTTAATCCGAGTTAGGTTATCTCATAACCTAAATTTTATTTCAGGGGAAACCCTTATTTTTTTCCGAACCCCAAAAAAACATATAAAAAAATAGTAAGAATTAAAATTGCACCTCCTGGAAAAGAGATCCGGAAAAAGAAATATGACGGTTGTCAAAACAGAAACTGAATATTGGAAATTTTCTATGAAATAAATGAGGATCAGAAAATAACTTTTTAAAGTATTAATATTCTCCAAAAAATCCGTTTTCTTTTACACGTCTACGCAGATCCGTGGACATGATTAGAGTAATAATCAAAACCATCGGATAAATGCTGCTTAAATTCGTTGTTAAGATTAATTTCCTTCCTTCAGGAAATAAATTTTATTCATAAATTTTCAAAGCATTGTCTTAACGTGCCTTCGCCGACTTTTCAACTGAAAAAGAACAAAAATTCCGGATTCAGAAGTCCCGGAGAACATTTTTCTTATTGACTAAACTCATCAGTCACTTCCCAGATATGATATTCGAAATTATTCGATTTAGCAAAGAGATTTTGCCTTCGAATGTAAAATTTGGGAAATTGTGATCTTTAACCAGTGTCCCAACGAAATCTTACAGGGACGATCTATAGAAAGCGGAACTGTTTCTCATGTACAAAACGATTACGAAATAAGAACTGTGTAACAAGTTGTTGATATCCGGATGATATTGTAGTAATGCGCAACAAACGTCTGGAAAGATTTTTTTTTTTTTTTCTTTAAACCAACATACAACAAACGCCAGTGTGAATATTATCTGATATAACGAGATTATTTGTCCTATGATAAAAGGATCTGACTCAACTTTATATACTTAAAATGTTCGCGTACAAGGGGAACGTTCCGAATAAATTAAACATGGATTCTCGTTTCAAATGAATTTTCTCTTTATAATAAAGGATATTCTTTTTCCGACTAATCTTTTACAATGTTAAACATGAATCCAATAATTTTGTTGAAGTTAAAAACCAAGCATAAAACATCGAATAAAATTAAAAAAAAAAAAAAAAAAAAAAAAAAAAAAAAAAAAAAAAAAAAAAAACCTCATTTCAGTTTCGAATCCTCGAACAAAGGCACTTGAAGAAAAACCATTTTGGAGAATGTTTTTTAATTCTATATTTGAGTAGATCCCCGGATTTTGTCATTTTCCCTTCGGATTCTTGTATTTATACAGAATCCAAGGGGAATATGTAAAACAAAGGGGGAAAACATCAGAAACGGGCCGTGGAAATAGAAAATAGAGGAAACAAAAAAAAAATGCAAAAGAACATAAATTCTGCTAAAAAGCGCGGAATTTGTCGCAGAAAAAAAAATTATCGAATGAAAACTCTTTAACCGCGGGCCGCGACTTTTCTCAGATGTTACCCAAACCGAGCCCATCATAAATTACGAACTGGAAATTCGAACGAAAGCCGTTTTATCATTTGTTTCACATCATACGTGCAGAAAGCAAACCCGAAAAGTTCCTTTGTGGAATTTCCCGACCGAGGAAAATGTCACCCCTCAGGTTCAGTCACACTTCCCTTCCCGAGTCTTCAATAAACCACGTAAATGCTCGAATCGCTCCTCATAAACCCGAGCTCTGTCAGGAACTGAATCTTTCCGCCGAAACGCGATTTAACGTGACAGCTCCAATTTCTTTCATCAAACCGCGCTTTTGCACATCGCAGCAATCGCTAACGCTGCAGAGCCTGCAGCTCCCTGCATCGAACTTGAGTTCGCCGCAGAAACTGCTAAAGAAAAAGCCTCCGTCGCAAAAAAAAAAAAAAAAAAAATGGAAGCAACCGGTTACATTCCCAATTTCCGTGCCGTCGATGTGTGCGGGGATGAAATCTAATTTTCCCCTCGTCCAAGGAAAGGAAAAGCTCAGTTTACAGCATTTATTTTCCTCCCCGTTGCCGGAACCGACTTTCGGGCAAAATTAATTTTACATGTCGCGTTGCATAAAAACTGCACCGAGAGGAAAAATTTTCAGGCGATCGAAAATGCTGCGGTAAGCGACGCAGCACGATCCATCTCGGAGGGAAATAAACCGAACCTTTGCATGCCTTCGATCGCAGCAATCCGTTCTTTGCCTCGGTTTCCGGTGCTCGGGTCCTCAACCCTTACTCCGCTGCCGTTTTTGGTGCATTTAAATTGCAGCTTCGTCCCGGACGTTCCCACCATTTCTGCGGGGCTGACCGCGACGAGAAAAAAAAGAAAAATCCCGACGAGGGAGGATATTTGCATTCACGGAGGCGCGACATCGAGCCCGGAATTTTCCGGTCCGGCCTTAAGCGAACCTCCGCAAGTAAAATAAATGTAATAATTACCATAAGGGAGAGGCAGTTCCTTAAAAATTCCGCTTTGTTTTTATCTTCGGGGGAGGGGGATGAAAAAAGTGAAAAAAAAAATTCCGGCACGTAACTTTGACTAATTGTTTCACATCGATTTTCTCCCGAAACTTTTTTCCCCCGGAACTTTTCTCCATTCTCTCAAGGAGTTTGCCTCCGGCAGAAGCAATTTTTCTGCCTCTCCCGCTACGTGCGCCTGTTTTAGTCTCAATTTCAATTACGCCATTCGAAGGAGATTTTCCCTGCGTTGCAACTAACAATAGGCGCGGAAACCCTCTTGGGGGTTCCGATCGGGAGCAACCCCCGGCACCCTGTCCGCGGGGCGTCCGAAACGAACGCCGAGCCCCGCGAGGGAGAGGGCCCTGCCTTCGGGACCGCAATCATCATGAGCCCGCTCGTATTTAATCCATTTTCGCAAAAAATTTTTTTAAGTGAGGAAATGGAAGGTAAATAAGATTTTCCTTTTCTTCAAAACGGATAAACCAATTTTACATCCTAAATTCGTTCCTCTTCCCATTTTTGTCCCGGGGCGGAACATCACGGCTCGGGCAAGGGCCCGGATGAACGTGAACTTTTCCTCAAAAAAAAAAAAAAAAAAAAAATTTTTTTTTTGAAAAAATTAAAAGTAGAAAGCACAATGAAAATGTTAATCTCGTTCGAAGCTAAATAGATTTCTGCGACGCTGCTTTCTCGAGAGTTGTCGGAAGCGCTTTCGAAGTCGGAATGAAAAATTCTAAATCACGCCGTTAATTACAGCGATGTCGGGCATTAAGAAAAATTGCGTTTCCTCACTTGCGACCTCTTCGAAAGCCCCGAATGTGGACGGGCTTTCGAGTTTGGTTCGGGGGGGGGGGGGGGGCGGGAGAAAAAATTCCCATTTAGAAGTCAAGTTACAAATTAAGGGCTTATTAAACCCCCCCCCCCCCCCCCCCCCCCAAAACAGTCCCTTTTCGAAGTCAAGTTACATCTTAAGGGCTTCTTCATCCCTCTTCCGCTTCAAATTTCCGAAAGTTGCTCCGCAAAACCGCCGTAGTTTTGTGCGAGAGAGAAAAGGATTCTTGATTTCCGAGGGCGGAATGCGTGCGTAGACTTCGTAAGCTCCTTCCGAAATTCCGTCCCGGGGCCTTTCCGCCTCCGATATCGCTTATAAAAATTCGCAACAATTTCTCCGTCGAGAGCGTGGTGCGGTCGCCTTTTTTCTCTCTTTCCCGCGGCTTCGCCCAAAGGTCGCGTCCGGGCAAAGAGCCGCTCGTCCGGGGGCGCAAACCGCTTCGCGCCTTCCGGCAACCCATCCCGAGGGAGGAAACTGCCCTCCCCCCCCAACAGGCCGTGCGGAGGGGAGGAAAAATTGCCCGGGCAAAATGAAATCAATCCATAACGAAAAATGCTTCGTCAAACGAAGATCGATCACTTTACCGGAGGAAGTCCGAAGGAGCACGTGCTCCGCGAGTTGCATTAGCCAGGCGGCAGCTTCGGAAAATTTTCGTTTTTTCATCGCCTTTCCTTCGCTTTTATGCCCCGGTCGCACCGGCAGGATCGCGGTGCGAGGACTCCGGCTCGACGAAGGAAAGCTCCCGTCGAAAATCGCCTCCGAGCACCTAACATTTAGTCATCGCCCAGCGGGTATTCCGATATTGCGAATCCCCCTATCCGGGAGATCGAATTTCCGCGTCCGACGAAAGCTTCGGACGCGAAAGTCGCGTCTCGGGAAATTCGGAGGCAACAAAGGCGTGTGACCGGAGCGCTGCGCGTTATTCAAGCTCCGTGCGAGGGACTGCGAACAAAGCTCCCCGTTCGCCCAGATTCGGAGGTTCCCGCGGGAACGGTCGAACGTTAGAAATTTTCCTTTCGACAATGCAAATCGGCAGCCGCGCCAGGAGAAAACTTGTTAATTTCCTTCCTCGCTCTGCCCGTTCCTTTTTAAAAGGCAGGAAAAATATTTGGCGAGGAATAAGTGGAACACCATTCATATTCTGTGCAAATGAAGGAGGTTTTTGAATTCCAAATGACTGTTTGACTTCTCAGTTTTATTACCGGGCAGAAAAGGTGTAAGGGAAACTGGAAAAATAAAAAAAAAAAAAGAGGAAATTAAAATTATTCGAAAGAGCTTCAAAATTATGTATGAGAAAGAAATTGGAAGCCGAGTTGCGGCAAAAATTCCGATCGACGTTAGTTGGGAATGATTAAAATAAATCAAAAATTCTCACCGTTAACAAACTCGAAGGTACCTGAATTAACTTGGCTGCAATCATAATTGTTCCACTCCCCGACGCGAAGGGTGATGCCCCCCGGGCACAGTTTGACATTTTTCTGCTGTACAAACTGCAATTATTGTGAAAAATCGGTCATTCCATCAGGAAAAATGAGCGAAAAACGTGAAAAGGAAAGTTTCTCGGCAGCAACGGCAGAAGGCAAAAATTAATTATGCAGAAAGTGAACAGAAATTCTTTAATTAATTTTGTAACTTTTTTAACCTTTTTGCGACATAAATTCCCTGCTCATTCCTTAACATTTCACTTTTGAATTTATTCGCAAAACGAATTCGAAAAAAAAAAAAAAAGGAAATTCTTCACCGTTCGGGTTTTTTTTTTCCTTTTTCTCCTACGTTTGGCTCGAGCATTTCGAAAAACGAACCGCGGCCTTTCCCAGGCACCGGACGAGCAATCCGGGAAGAGAAAAGTGCCGGAAGCGCTTTCGCGAGGCTACCGGAAATCCTTTTTATAATCGCGACCGTCGCGTGAAGCGGGCGCTTCCCCATCTTGATGCGACGCGGGCCGAACGGGCACCCACCGAACGCGACCGCGGCATCGCCTTCATTCAGTGCCAGCGCGAAAAGGGGAAAAATTCACGAAATTATGGCCGGAATTTAATTTTCCCCCCGCCCCCCCTTCCGGGGGCATTTTTCGCCGTTGGTCAAACGCGTCCGATTTCGCGGTTTCTTCCCCGCGCCACGTCGAAAGGCGAACGCACGGCGTTCGATCTCACCGTTGGGACGAAATTCAATAATGACTGCCACCTCTTGATTACAAGTGGAATCAAATTATCGGAGCATCTGCAGAGAGCTGAAATTTATAATTGGGATCGGCCCAAAGGCCCCGTTCCTCAGTTAAAACGTGCTTCGTGCCTCATCAGTTAATAAGCGAAATGGGTTAGGTTGAATCGCTTTTGGTGCGGCTCCGGAACAAGAAGCTTCGGCGATCCTGCCGGGCGCACGGTAAAAGTCGCCTGGGACGAGAAATGCGAATCAACCGAACCGGGACACGGGGAAAATTGCAGGATGCGCCCGACGGAGAGCTCCGAATCGGATTGTCGGCGGCGCGATAAGGGCGTTTTTCGCGTGCCCCCGAAAGGGCGACGCGGCCGGCGCCGGAGGAGAAAGAAGCAACCGGAAATGGAAAACTGCGCCAAGCCCGAATTGTTTTTGATGGCTCGCGAAAAACGGCGGACAGCACAAATGCGCATATCTTAGTTTTCGACATAAACGGTCTTAATTAAGAGGAGTTAACTCCTGCTTCGGTCCTTCGTGTGAGTGGGAAAGTTGCCTTCCATTTGTTTAGAAGTTCTGGGAGTGAATGTAAAATTAATTCGGAGCCGTAACTGTTTGGATCCTGCCTTGCCTCTAAACTTTCCACTCTCTTCTTATGTTAATCGTGACTTTCTCCCTTTGCCGGATTGATTTCCGTTTGGCTAAACAATGAAACACTGTCTTTGTTGAATTATCGCAAATAAGCTCGCTGGTTTGAGTAGTTGAAAGCAAATCTTTAACCCGAAACGAACTTTCCTTTGCTCCGGTCAAAATAAATTCAAATTAGGTATGGAGAAATCGACTCTTCCCGCCCTTTCTCCCTCCCGAGCCTTGCCATATCCGATTTAGTAGTGCGGGGGCCGCTGTCGTCGGGCTCGGCGCAACAATCCTCTTTGCATTTCCTCAGAGCGGACGCCCACCAACACCCAGTTCCGACGGGATGCCCGGAGGAGAAACGGCGAACCAGATGAAGCAAACGCCACCATTTCCCGTTTGAGTTGCCTTTCATTTTATTACTTCTTTTCTCTCTGGAAAATGCTGCAAGTACTTATGCATAAAGTCGGCGTCGGATTTTGCGGTTTGCTTCCTCTCCCGGTGGCGCTGGTTTTGAGCCGTTAATATAAAAGCTTAAGGAAACGAAAAAAGCCCAGCGGAGGGCGCGAAAGGAAAACGAGATGAGCAACTTAAGGCGAAAGTAAAGGCAGACGCAGACGCGACAGCGTCGATTAAAAATTTTCCCTTCGATGCTTTCCCGTGAGCTTTTGGGGGAAACGAAAATTTCGTACCGACGAATGAAATCACCGACGGGAGCGGCATTCGAAAGTGCTCGGGCTCGCTGGAATTTCCAGAGCCAAAAGTCCGCTCGGAAAGCCCGTTCCAGAAGTAAAAATATCCCGAGATTTCGGGCACGTTCATCGAACATGGCGTCGATTAACTTACAGGGAACGGTCGCGAAGTTCCGACGCAAAAACGAAAGTGAATTAAACCTGATCAAGTCGTTAATTGGAATTTGAGATTTATAGCTGGAATTCCAACAGCGATCTACGTCGACGACGGCAACCGTTGAAATATGAAAAAGACATCGACCGGATTATTTACGTTGTGCAATTTGTCGCAAATTACACTTGTCCGCGAGTCGAGCCAGGAGGAAAGTGGACTCGCGGCAGCGAACCGTGCGCCGCGCTGTCGCAAAAGCGCAGAAATTTCGCCCCATTCCGAGATGAGGCGGTCTCCGCCGGAGGAGGACCGCCACAGTCCGCGCGAGTTCGCTCCGGGAAAGAGGCGAAGCACCCCCGGTGGAGACCACCCGCCCGGGAAAACGCACGCGAACGGGAAGTTCTGATGATTCGGGGGAGGTTCCACCGATCCAGCAGCGCTTTCCACGCAGGCACATGCGGGAAATGTCCAAAGCTCCGAAGCATCGAGGGACGATGTGCGGCCCCAGCCGGAAATTCGATAGATTTCGAGACAAAATCCCAAGGGGATGCGTTCGGTTTTATTCGGCATCTACTTGAGCGAAGGGAATGTGTTAAAAAAAAAATTTAACAACCCTCGGCCCTAATAGCCGCGTAAATTCGGATATTCGGGATCGGATAATCGGGCGAAAGCTCCGCAAGCCTTTCTTTTGTTGCTCAATTAACTTTTTAGCTTCCTCAATAATTTTTTAATCTGGTCTGTTTTTATTATTTTCTTAATAATCCTTCCATGAACGGTTTTTACTTAATAATTTTGAATCTATAATTAATTCACTTCATTTCACATTATTAAATGAATTTAATATTTGAATTGGCAGTTCCCTAGCTGCTAATTCTTCGATTGCCAGAAAAAAAAAATTATAAACATTTTTTACTTTTAAAACAGCAAAAGAAATCAAATAAGAAATAAGGTGAGGTCAGCTCCGAGAATTGATTTTAAAATGTACGTTGTTTGCTGCCTATTAGGAAGCCCATTATTAGATCAACACAAAAATAATAAATTTTTATCCGTATATTATGATATTTTTGAATTTATATTGAAAGTAAAACGAAGTAAAACGATGATGCAAACAAAATGAATTTTTTTTTTCCTTTTTTTCGAATTTAAAAATGCTTTATAGGTACGTAAATATAATTTCGTCTTCACATTCATTCAATTATTTTTCCGCAAAATAAAAAAAAAAAAACAGTTCGTATTTTATTTTAAATTTGTTACCTTTAAAATTCGTATTTCGTTCTTATTACATCACAAAATATTTTTTTTATTATACTCTAATAGAGTTTAATAAAATTTTATTTAACTAAACCCGCAAAATCTTCGAGATTTTCAAGGCTTATGCTAAACACAAACACATTTTAAAATAAATTTTGATCAAAATTCAGATGGGTTTAAGAGATGAAAATAATTTTCGAAAAAGGAAAAGTGATAATTTGACACTATAGAAATTAAATCTCCAAATTATTGTGGAAAATAATCCATGAAATTCCGTGTTCGGGAAACATATTTGATGCGAATTTTCAGTTTTTCAACTTTAGTGTTTGCACCTTTTCAATTCGTTTCAGATATTTTCATCAAAATTCGGTAAGAAAAATTTAGCATTTTCTATGGCCAGGTTAAAACATAAAACTATCGTACGTAACTTGTGTGTAAAGCATCATTTTCATCCATTAACTGAACTATTTTTTATGACAATTCTATTTTAGTTTTGTATTGGTTTAAACACTCAGAGCCGTAAACAATATTTTTTATTAAAATTAAAATTATTTAATAACTTAAACAAACTAATTACGTTTAACACCCAATGTTAGTTTTACACTGAAATTAACGGAGCCGCTTTTTACGCCGCAAAAAATCGCACATAAAAAAATGGCACACAAAAATGTCAATAAAAAATAAATATAAATTCACAATAGAAGTTTCATAAAAATTCCGAAAAACGGGAATGTTTAAAATATTCCTTTCGAAATCTCAAAGAAATTAATGTAAAACAAATTTATTTTAAAACTTAAACATTTCATAAAAAATATTTTCTTTTCACACTTTTTCATAATTTTCCTCAATTTGAGATATCTAAAAAATAGGAATGCTGCCACATGTTTTATGGACACTACAACTTTCGGAAATTCAATGCGTAAACTTGAGCATTTATATGTGCCTAAAATATGGAACTCAATCGTTGTTTGAAATACCGAATGTATAATTCGAAATAACATAAAAAGAGACAAAATATATTGTATATTCAATAAAAAAAAAACGATATTTTTAAAATATGTAAGTTTTCAGTGAAACATTTAAAAATAAAACTAGTACCAAAAAAATGAAGACATTTCGTTCTTTTAACCTTAAGCTTTTTCTTGAAGAAATTTAGATAATTATATAGTCCGACGTGAAAATGTTTCGGACTTAAAATGTTTATCAAATAATAACAAATTTAAATGCACATTTGCATAGATGAGATGGAAACCAAATGAACAGTAGTAAGAAATTTAAGTACCATAACCTTGAGGACTGAATACATACTTAATATAAAATCCTCACTCACAATATTAAAAATTCTTCACTCGATATTTAATACTTTAAAACAATTATTTTCTCACAAACAAAAGTTTTAACATAAACCAATGAAATGCAAGTTTAAACCTTTAATTAAGTCACATTATTTTTAAGAACTGTCTACATAATTAATGCTTTTTAATATAAAATTTTGGGTAATTTCCTACCTAAAAGTATAAGTTTTATCTGAGAATTATAACAACTGGATTTTTAATGTATACGAGTCAAAAATTTTTAAAACTTAAAAAATTGTATTAGTCTTATAACTACCTGAAAAATTAAATATTTGGCAAATTTTCAATAAATTTTTATGGATAAACATAAATTCTTGTTGACGACAAATCGATAATCACAGATCAATCCCTGAAGAATGTTTGAAAAAAGCAATTTTAGCGATTCTTTAAAAAACTGAAAATTTACGCATAAGACCGTTTTTCATTAAATTAACATTTATGCTCGCATCATTTTTAAGTAAAAAATAATATATATTTATTTATATGGGTTTAACGACACATTTTAAGATGTGAAGTTTCTAACGTTATAATCATTCACATGGTGTCGACTTTTTCTTATCCTCTGAATTTCCTTATTATGAATTGCTATTTTAATTTATTTAATTTAATAATATTTAAGAATGAACCGATGTATTACATTCTCAGTTGAACTGAAATCATTATTTTCATGTTTGCTTCTTAAAAGGAGAAAACTTGGTACCATCTACACCCATTCCGAGCGCTTTCTTCAATAATTTAACCACGCATTTGGCTTCCGACTGCTCATTTTCTGTAACAAAAAACCACAACCAACACTTATAACTAAAGAATGTAAAAAATACATAAATTTTTAAAATGGTTTTTAAATAAAGATTTTAAAAAATGAAGCTCATACAGTTCGTAAATTGATCATAAGGAAAGGAATACCATGAGATAATGAAACTAACCTTCAGCCGAAATTTCTCTTTCAAGAGTCAGCTTTTCCAATGCTACTTGATATATACTCTCTTCAATTGAATTCTTGCTAATAAATCTCATTACAGTGACTGGCCTAAAAAAAAGAAAAAGATCATTATATAAGATCAAGTTTTCAGTCTGATAATACTGAAATTTGTTCGAAAATAAAGTTTCTTATTTTTTTTTACCCTCATATCAAGTTTTAAACTTCCTTTAGGGTTAAGATAACCAAATCACAATATTTGTAATGAAATTCTTTTATTATAGTTAATGAAGTTTACTGTAATTTTCCTTTGTTTTATATTTACCTAGTCTGACCAACGCGATGACATCTATCTTCGGCTTGTTTGTCATTATAAGGATTAAAATCAATGTCATGAATTATTACAGTGTCAGCAGCAGTCAAATTTATTCCTAACCCCCCAGCTCGTGTAGATAACATAAATATAAATATGGACGGATCCTGATTAAAACAATCAATTAATTCCTGCCTAAAAAATTTTTGAAAAATTTTTGTTAATAACTATTAACAAGAAATTACATTAATTAAATACAACAAATATCTACATATTATTTAAAAATAATACAAAATACATCAATGATAATCACTACACAAAAGTTCAAACCTAATTGTAACTTGCGTACTGCCATCCAATCTTAAAAACTTATGACCTCTTAATTTTAAATATTCTTCTAAAACATTTAACATTAAGACAAACTGGCTAAATATCAATACTCTATGATTCTCCTCTTTTAGTTTTGGAAGCATTTTGTCTAATTGCTGAAATTTTCCGGACTGTAGTATGTAATCGTCTTCCAATACGAAATCTGAAAGACTCTGCAAAAGAGTAATATTTTTGATAAATTAAATATAAAAATTTATTACTTTTATAATTAAATTATTTGCATTAAAACAAAAAGGTCAATTCTTCAAAAATATGAAAAAGATTATTTAAAAAATTGTATTTTCGAATTAATTGAAATTATTTTTCAAATCTAAGTTTTTAAAAATCTTACACAAATAAATCA
This sequence comes from Ricinus marginatus, assembly GCA_028565995.1. NCBI lineage: Eukaryota > Metazoa > Arthropoda > Insecta > Psocodea > Ricinidae > Ricinus > Ricinus marginatus. The sequence goes on from JAOWBB010010555.1 coordinate 26,551, forward strand.
AATATGCATTACTCTTGTGGTTGAAATCTAAGTTACAAAAGTATTCATTACTTACAGAGAAAGATTTTGACAGCATATGTAACTGGAAATCGGATAATACACTTAAATCATCTTCAATATAATCAATTTTCGTTTCTTTATAGTCTTTTTCTTTAGCGAGCAATTTTGCCATGCTGCATAATTTTTCATCATTATACAGATCCCTTAATAACAAAGGATGATTACTTAATTTTCTTAAATCCATCATCATGGCCGATCCACTGACATCATCAATTTCTTCTTTCAACTGAAAATTCGAAAAAAATTTCTTTTCTGATATTGCTTTTAATCTTGAACTAAAATTAATATACTATAAAATTAAATTAAAAATATGTTCAATATACATATTTAACATTAAAGTATTTTTAAAATTATCAATATTTAATGTTTCATACACAAATTTATAAAATAATTATTGACTTATAATGTGTTATATTATTTTTTTAATTTGATATTTTTCATAAATTATAATTCTTAGCAATTGAATTCTTATATAAGTAATTCTAATTTTATAATAAAAATCAAATTTAAAATTTTAGTAACTTTGAAGAATATATAACAATACTTCTTTCTTTTCGGCTTTCCTGCTGAACAATGAAATCAATTCAGCGTATTTCATTTGTTGTCTCTCAGTCATCGGACAATATATGACTTCTTCTTTTTTGTGAGGTAAATCTTTTAAGACATCCTTTTTCAGTCTTCTTAAAACAAAAGGCTGCATAATTCTTTTGGCCTGAGCTACTTGTTCTTGTTCAAATCGAGGCAGTGTTTCTTTTGATGAATCGTTACTTTTCTATAACAATCAATATAAATCAATATTCACAAAATTATATGAAATAGTAATTTTATAAAAATCAGCACTTAAGATTTTATTTTATATTTCCTGACTTGCTTTAAAATAATTTTTTAAACAACTTAAATCCATAACAAATCTATTAATATTAACTTACGGTCTTGGTGTTTTTCGTAAAGAGGCACTTCAAATATTCCTTCTTTTTTGCGAACATTTCAGGCATAACGAAAGTTAATAAAGACATAAGCTCTAAAAGATTATTCTGCAGTGGAGTTCCTGTCATTAATATACGATGCTTGGCCTAAAATTAATACATAACACAATTAATTAGGAGCAGAAATATAAAACAATATTCATCATGAAAAACTTTAGACTTACGTTAACCCTCATAAGATTTTCAAATCTCTGAGTATTCATATTTTTTAACATATGAGCTTCGTCAAATATTACATAATTAAATGGAAGGACTTTGAACATTTTTCGCTCTTCAGGAGTACTGGTTATAAGATTGTAACTGAAACATGAAGAATGTGATAAAAAATTATACTTCATATTAATTTAATTTTTTTCTTAAATGATTAAAAATTAAATCAATGAATATTGTGGTCAGAAAAAAATTAATTTTTTTACTACAAAAAAATTGGACAATTATATTAATCAAAACATAATTCAAAAAAACTTCCGAAATTAAGAAAGAAAACGAGTAGAATGTTACTAACGTTGTTAAAATAACATCAAAATCTTTAACACCTTCTTGAGAAAACCTAATTCTCATCATCTTACGTTCTTCCATTGAACCATAGTACACAATGACCTTTAATGAAGGACACCATCTTGTTAATTCTATATTCCAGTTATCTGTAAAAAACATTAATTATAATTAAAATATTTTTATTAAAATAAATTAATCAAAAACAAAAATAAGAAAAATGAGTATGCACCCATAGTGGATGATGGTACTACAATAAGATGAGGACTTTTGTTAACATGATCTTCATCATTTCCAGCGGTTTCTTGTAAATGAGCCAAAAAAGCAATAATCTGTACTGTTTTTCCCAAACCCATTTCATCGGCAAGTATGCCATTTAGTCCTCGGTAATGCAAAACCAATAACCAGTTTAATCCCACCATTTGATAAGGCGCCAATTTTAAACTGAAATATAAAAAAGATGAATTATATTAATTTCTAGAAATATAAACAAACTTTTTTCAGTCTCTTTACTAGAACATTGCCTTTTATTTTAAAGCCCTCATAAATCATTTATTAAACGCTTATTAAACAACAGTGCGATTAAGATAAAATAATGATGATAAAAAATTTATTAAATTGATAATAACATTATTTAAATTAATAGTGTAGTTAAAACTATTATTAAAGTAAGCTTTAATATTATCAACAATCGAAAAGGAAATTTCATCATTAAAAATATTATTACTTAGGATTTAACAATTTGGGTTGCTTCGTGACACTGGACGCTCCTACTGAAACAGCACGTTCCATCTCCACAGCTAAACGAGAACATTTTTGCATTAATTGATTCACTACCTGCCTAGTGTATAACACTTCTTGTGCGGAATTCAAAACTTCTGTTCCTAAATTTTTCCCTTCTTGAAATTTTTCTACCTGTAAAATTTAAAATAGTCACAAGTAATACTTTTTTATCTTAATAAGATAGAAGGCCTTAATCGAAAAGAAATCGAATCTAGACATACTTTAAGACTTAATTTCTACAAATTCGATTATTTTAATTCTATTATATAATTACAAGTTTATGTATTCGAAGATGCATTATACATATGATCATTGAGAAAATCAAACAAGTCAAATAATTTTTTATTCATTGTTTAATTACATCTCTAATTTTTAATATTCATTATGAACTTGACTCAAGATACGTTCAAAATTTTCAGTGGCTTTTCTAAAAAATTTTAATATTACTCTAATTCATATTTAGTTTTAATATCTCAAAAAAATTAATATTTATGTTTACCATACTTTTCCAACCGGAAAAAGGTCTTTGTTCTATTATTGCTTCAGCTTTCTTTTGCGAACAATTTGGCATACAAAGTAATTCAGATAAAGTAGCTGAAGACAAAAATTCATACACCTGTCTTTGATCTGCATTCATATCATCGGATATTTCTACATCAGAATCTTCATCGCTGAAAGAAAATTACTTTCAATTAAAAAAAGACATATATTATAACCTTTAAATTATTTTTAAAGGGCAACAAAAAGCAGTTTTCTTTTTATTACTTAAAAAATAGTCAATACTTTAGACTATATAATTTTTAGATCAGTCTCGCTGTTATTTTGACATAACCTTACACTTTTCAACATTCACTGTTTTCATCACAACATTTATAAAAATGTTATAAGAAAAACATTTTTAATTTATTCTCTCTCTACTTATCAAAAATAAATTTAAAAAAAAAATAAATTTCTGCATAAAATGAAAAATTAGATAAGAAAAGATAGATTTATTTTTGGCATAATTAATCCAATTCGTTTTAAATGAATAAAAATATATAACTAATTAATAACTATAGAATTTAAAATTTAATTTCTTACAACTCTAAATTATAGTTTAATCTTATTGTAAAAATCTTTTTTTTGATTGATATTTTTGAGTGAATATGATTATTATTAGAAGAGCATAATTTTTCTCTACTTCTTAAATCTCAAATATCATTGATCCATTCATTTTCATATCTTTACAAATTTTAAAATATAAAATTATATAAGCTATACTATAACAAATTTGGAAAACAAATTTCATCTGATTGCAGTAAAATTCTCATAAAATATTAACGAAAATAATAACTTTATAAAATTTTATAAGTAATTTGTAATGGTTTTCAAACATTTTTATCTGAATTATGTTGTAAGTTAAAAAATTTTAGAAAAATATGAAAACTTTTGCAAATAAATATTTTATCAGTGATGTAAATGTGAACAATGGCAAAATAAAATTACTAAAATAATAGCAATATACCTATCAAAAACTCTTCTGTCATGCTTATTGTAACCATCATCCTCATCATCTGAATCACCACTTTCATCATATTCAGCTAGATGTTTCTTATCTAAAAACAATTTTAATGATTATTTCACACTATCATATTTAATTTGACTTTCAAAAAATTCAAAATTAAAAGAAATTTTTAAAGGTATGGAACTGAGAAGCAATATAAATATTGTTTGATAACATTATTTCTGATATACAAAATGCATTTAAACCAGTATAACCTATACCTTAAGGATATATATATAAATAAAATTGTTTCACTTCATAGCTATATTTAATCTATACTTAATTTATGAAAATTGACAAGTTATCAAAAAGAATTTAGTAGTATGGAATTTTTGTTTCCATTAATAAGATACAAATATAAAACAGATATTGCTAACACAAAATAACTGAAGACCCAAACTGAAATATTAATATTTTAAGCCATTTTTACCTCTTTTATTTTTTTTGACTTTCTGTTGTGGAGAAGTGGAAAGTGTTGCACTAAAAGTTCTCTTCACTGCAGGATTTAAATTTTTGTAATTCATTAACATCTTTGTTTTATGCTCCCCAATTAATTTTTTATTAAAATTGTCACATAGTTTTGCTTTAAAATTAACTACATTCTCCAAATTTTCTTCAAGGGATTTTTTTGTGGTAGTAACATTTTCCAGAGAATTAAGCTTTATTGAATTTTCCTGTAGAAGTGCTTTAGCTGCAGAAATGTTTCCTTTGCAAGAAATAAGGGTTTTCTCAATCATCTGAAATTTTAAGATTATACTTAATAGATGATAAATATCATTAAAAATAAAAAGTTTTCATCTCTCAGAATTATTTTAATTACAACAAATTATTTACTCAATTGTTTTCTTTGGTGTTAATCTTCTTTTTGCAGCTCTTCCTTTCCACATTTCTTCATTTATGAGAAATCATGGTCAGCACAATCTAATTTCAGTCTACATTTTTTAAATTATTGAATTAAATTTATAAATAAATGATTTTTTAAGATGATTATAAATAATTATTTACTGACATGTACTTTTATCCCAAATCATGCAATGGTCAACTTACATTGAAAAAAATACATTTTTTAAGAAATATTTATGTATGTTGTTAAAATAATAAAAATCATCTATCAATGAATTTACATACCAATGCACTGATACTGGGAAAGCTATCCCTTAATATTTTAAGTGATGACTCACTTAAAATTGTCTTATTTGGAGTAATCTCTTCATCTGAATCTGTAAAAACAAGTGGTGCAGTTCTACCAATGCCTCTTCTAGAAACTGAACTTCCTAAAGTAGAATCTTCAAAAAAATATTTATTACTCAGAAATAAAAAATTAATCAGTTTTTTAACTATTTATCTTGGATTTTTTATATAAAACAAACTATATTGCAATGTAGTTTTTCCTTACAAAAACAATAAATAGTAAATTTGCCTTAAGTTTTTCATTGAAAAAAAATATTGTGATTGCAAAACCTAATATTAAATATTGCAAATCTTTTGAAAAGCAATAAAATATACTTTTAGCAAAAATTCCATTGATTCTGAAGCTATGGTAAAAATTCTTTTGTTAGAAAATTATAGACCTAATTTTACCTGGATTTTTAGAAGCAGAATTTACATTTTGTACATCAGAATCAGTAATTTTTGATGTCGGTTTTTTTTGAAATCTAAAATGCCTTAGATTACTTAACAGACTAGGGCTATGTGATGAATCGTTGTTACTAGTGTTTGACATGTTGATATAACCTCAAAATTTGATAAACAGAAATAATCAAAAGACTGTCGCTTCATAAAGCGTTTATTGAGTTAATAAATATTTATTTCTTCACTACTAAATTTTTACAAAAATTAAATTCTCACTTCACAGGTTTGGAACATTAAGAGTTCAACTTACAAAATAAGTCAATTAAGTAAGCTATATTGTGTCCAAGTTGATGAAGTGGATGTAGATAATTTTTTAGAAATGCCAACACTGTTCGTAAATGCAATAACTGTATTTAAAGGGCCCTGATAGTGACATTTCAGGTTTCTAGGATCCTGATCCCAAAGTGCTAATTTTGTTATAAATCCCAGTTGAATGATTAAAATTAAATTATTCAAATAAATATATATTTTTTATTTTTAAACTTAATTAAGAAAATATAAATATACTATTTAAAGTATATCACTATGTATTTAATATTATATCATTAAATATTATGTAATATTAATATACTGAAAGATTTTTGAAAAAAATGTTCAAAGAAATATTTGGTGCATTTATATCAATTAAAATGACTATATTTAAAAAATATAGTTTAAAATACTAATGGCTTTCAAATTTTATGACAGTAAGAGAGAGCATTCATATTTAGAGTTGCGCGCACTCGGTTAAATCGATCGTTTCAATGCTCTATACACTTGTGGGCATTAAGAAGGACATAAACAAATTTCGACGAATTGTCAAATACCCAAAATAAAATAAAAGAAAAATGGTGCCGAGGTAATTTTTTGAAATGACATCTTTTGAGAATTTAACGTGTCTTCTAAGTGCCGTGCTCCCAGCAGACCCGGTAATCTTTACTTTTTTAAAATATCGCATGCATTTTGTATTTGTTTTGAAACTTATGCTGAGATTAAATTCTCTGATCTCAGGGTTTTATTTATTGTTCAAGTTTGTGATATATTCACCAAATGTTTGCATTGTTCCAGACAATCGAAGATCTTATTTTACTAGCGGGGATAATTGTAGTACTTATAGCTTTTATTCTTTGGTGTTGCTTTCCTGTTGTACCAAAGGAACCAGGTGTCCCACCCCAGTATGACACTGCTGCAGGATGTGGTAAATATAAACAAATTGAAAATAGTTATCACTAAAGCACTTAAGAATATCCATTCTTGGAAGTTCACAAAGAAAGGAATGTAAATTTTGTGAAATTATGAATTTTTGTAATTATTATTGTGAAATATTTCAGGTTTTTAAGTTAATTTTTCTAAAAGAATGATATAGCAAATATTTTAAAAAATATAACTTAAAGTCTAGAAAATGAAAGGAAAGCATCATGATAAGATGATTAACAATACAATCTTATAAGTTATTGTGAAAAATAAAAGGGAAGTATGAACACAATGCTTTCCAATTTTTCAAACAACAGAAATTTAGGATTTATGACTTAATTAATTTCAGTACTTCTTATGTTGTATTTTAGACCTCTAATCTCTTTCCTTACATTTTCTAATGTTTTGTCCATTCTAATCATTTCTAACATTAAAAGAACTTTATTTATATTTAAATAGAATTTAACATTATTATAAATATTTTTTTATATTATGCAAATACTTGCTTTCAGCTTTTGGAAATTTAACTATGAAATATACTGTCTTACTCTTTATTTAAATTATGGAATTTACTTGAAAATGTATTACAAAAAAGCAATATAAATAAAATTTTATATCAGTTAAATTCATTTATATTTCCTGTTTTGACAGTCATCAATTTCTGCATCTTTATTCATAACAATTTCAATAGAAAAAGAATACAAAGACCAGAAGTAATGAAATAACATATAAATATATCATTCAATTTATATAATGTGTATGATTGCTTAGTGTTCAGAGCCTTGAATATTAGATTGTCATAATTAATAAAATATGTGTAAACTATTTAAATAAACAATATTATTTTAAATTTTTGAGGATATTCATTTATATTAAATAAGTAATTATTTATTTAATAACTGCAAATACATTGGTTGACAAAGGATAAAAATATTGATCAACATTTATTTTACTTTTTTAATCAATAAATTAGTTAAACTGAAATGTTATTCATTTTTTCATTATTATGTCAATCTGGAAATTCATTGCATTCCGAATCATCTGAGGAAATGGGCCTTATGATATTGCTTTCAAGCACAGCTTCTTTCTCGCTTTTGAACCAGACGTACTTTCCACTTAAAAACTGTAATATTAAATTATATATTACGTGAAAATAATCGTAAAAAAAGTATTAATAACATTTCAGTAGTGTAATAGAATAAAAAAAGGAAAAAAATCAAACTGATATTAGTTTTCATTGAGATATTTTTGTAATAATATTCAATAAATATATCTTTATAATATTAGTATTCGAAATACTTGAATTTAAAATTTACACTGTTTAAAAAGTATTATAACTACAGTACTCCAAATCATAATAACCGTGACAAATTTGTTACGGAAATTAAGCGCAAAGAAAAGCCTAATTGAGACAGGAATAACAAATGAGAAATTTAGAAATAGAAGACCCATCATAATGAAAACAATTAATGAATGTATACCAATATAAACTTTACAGAGCTCATTTCGATTACAATATATCTTCGATAAATTAAATTTTTCAAATATATGAAAATATCAAAAACTCATTATCAAAAACCCTTTTATATTAAATTAATATTTACGTTCTATTATTTTTTCATAATTTTAATAAATAATTGAAATACTAAAATAATTTTATTCAGTTTTTAGCATAATAATAAATGACGAACTCACCGTTACATTGATATTTGGCAATGATGTACTATGAATATGAGTGCCCTCAAACTCAGATGTGTTTAACGATTCCTCTATTTCTTTGAGTTGTTTTTCCTTTTTTGAAACTTGAAATTCTTTTAAAGTCGTCCGAGCTATATAATCAAGATCATGCAAAGCGTCTAATGCGGGAGCCAAACAACTAGATCTTAAAAGTTGATATAATTTGCTTTCTTCTTCATAACCCTGAAAAGTCATTTTATGTTTTTCGCCAATGGCTTAACAAATAATCCAAACGATGCAAAAAAAATTATAGAAAATGGGTTTTAAAAAAGAATTACGTGAATTTTTTGAAAAGTAATAATTTCTTCTTGAATAGCTTTTAAGCGGTAAGCCCAATTTTTTTTTTCCTCCAATAACGTAGAAACAATACCACCGTCAAAAAATGACGGAACGAATCCACCAATAATAAATGTAAAGAATAAATATACTTCATACCAAACTTCACCTAATTTCAGTATTAGATAATGTTCTATCAGAGGAATATAGACCTGCAAGAATAAACACATCAAAATATTTTTTGAAATGAAGTAGACGAAACATTCAAATACGACTAAATAATTGATAAAAAATACATAACTAAAAGAAAAATAAACTGAATAATTACCTGATACTGAGGCTTAACAACATTAAACTTTATTGAATATAATGATTCATTAAGTTGAGTCATGTCGTTGTATCGGTTCATTAAAATTTGATAAAGCGAATGAATTTTTGGTCTTGCATTACACATCATTTCTGCAATTGCTGGCGAAAATATATGGGGACAAGTCATATAAGTAGTGACATACCATTGTTCTTCTGACATCAAAGGTCTTTCAATATCTAAAACATACGGTGTTTATTCATATTACCAAACTTTCGATTATATTTTTATATAAAGTAAAAAATAAATTTAAATTATACAAATAATAAATAATTTCTTTTCGTTTGAGAGTTTTTTACCTGCAATACATCCGTCTTCGGTTCGAGCTACCTTGTTCAAAAGTTCTTCTGCTCTCCAAATTTCAATCATTTTATTCAATAAGCCATATCCATCCCTATCTCGCCAAGTTAACAAATGAGTTAAAGTGTCTCCTTCGTCACTCATGTCTACTAATACACCAAGAACCATAACTTGTACAGGAAAAGAACACATCTAAAAAAAAGATGACATTGTATATTTAACTATCACATGGGAACGCTAATAATAACTCCGTAAATTCTCTATAAAGCTTCTTATTTGATTTTTTAAAATATGATTTAACTGTAATCTAAAGGCACAATTCATGAAAATGAGAAAATTCATTTATTTACTTTAAGATTATACTTTTCATTTTCTAAACATCAATCAAAGCAATTAATTTTTTGATATTTCCATTTATTTCTTAAGCTTGGCCATGAAGATGGCAGGGTTTATAACAAATAAAACTTGCTTAATGCCATTAGATTTAGATTTTTTTTAAGGATACTATAAATAAGAAAACATAAGAAACTCTAATGTAAAAGCATTATTGCAATCAAATCATTCGATCTGTAAATGTTAGATTTATGCCTAAACTTGGAAAAAAACCAGTAATTCTTCATTCTAAGTGCTTGTACATTTACTCTTGATTAGATATCAAAAAAACAATGAAATTATAACTAAATCAAGATTATTCATGAAATGAAAATGGGAACTATTCACCTGTAAAACATCTAACAAAAGATATATGCCTTTTTGTTCGGTAAAAGATTTCAATAAAACAGGACACCAAGCAATAGTTTCCCACAAAAAGCCAAAAAAGCATATTAATAACTGTGGATCAATCTTATTATCGTCATCATTATTTTTTACGACTCGGCACAAAAATTTTATAGACACTGCGACATACAAATTACCGAGATAAGCTTGAATCTTTGTTTCATTACTACATAATTTTTCTAATATGATGAAAATTCTTGACAATATTTCTTGATCTTTTTTTCTCAGCGATTGAGATTCAAGACTATAAAAGCATGTACCTTCATGAATTAAAAAGATTATAAATTAGTATCCGTTATATTTTCTAAATTATTAATAGTAAAAAATAAATTTAAAAAATAAGAATAAAATCATAAATCATTATTAATTACATATAGCAGGTTAGCCATATACTACTGCATTTCTTGATGTTGCTTTATGAATTTAAATTTCCTTAAAGTAAATACTATTAATAAAATTCACAAACTTGAATTTAAATATTTATAAAAATAATTAATGTTCTATATTCAATATCATTTACATTAAGCTTTGTTAGATCGAAAGCCTGTTAACAATTTTTAATTTTAATTCTAGAAATTGTATAAAGAATAATATTTTATTTAAAAAGATAGTTATAAAGATTAAAATGAAATACAAATTTACTCAAAATTATTTTTACACCCGACTGATCCTTGATATCTTGAATGATTACAGAATTATTTTTGCAAGTCACAATTGCACAAAGAGTTTTCACGGTCTCCAATAAAGGTTTTTGATCAAAATGCTCTTCCGTAAACCATTCGAGAGCCATTAATAATCTGAAATTGCCAATTTTATTTATATTTTAATATTTTTTATAATAAATTTACATATCAATTAATTTTGTGTGTCTTATAAAGCGATTTTAAGGTTTTCAAATTGTAGATTTTATAATATTTGATGCATTCGAATTAAATGTTCCAGTTTTCTACTACATTTAATATTAAAATTCAAAAAATATTATCTCATTAAATATAAAGCATTTACTGATAGATACTGATAAAACATCTAATGTATCAAATCTATAATATTGCTCATATGAGCAAAATGATTGTATAATTTTAAATTATATAATTATTTTTTTTCTATATTTTTGGATAAATTAGTACTATTGAAATTGATCATTTTACAACTTTAAAGCATCGATTAAAAAATTTTTCTTTTCAGAAGCATAGTTAACTGAATCTGAAGTACATTTCGATTTCAATTTTAGATCGTATTTAACTTTTTTAAAATAATTGACGCAGTTTTGATTCCTCGTATTTCATTCTAACACAATAATGTTTTAAAATGCCATCTTGAATAACATTACACATGAGTAAAAGTATTCATTAGTGATTCATTATGGATATTAAAATGTTTCTAGAAAAAAAAGTTCTCTCAAAATTTGTTTTAAGATATAGATTCACATATTTATTAAAAACACAGAAAAAATTTAATTTAAAACCAGAAGTGCACTAAATTAACGAATTATTTTTTTTGAAAAAGGACTTTAACGATCACTATACGTTACCTAGAATTTCCTTTATTAGTAACATACACATCCTGCAATATAGGAACTAATTCTGAAAGTACAGATAGTGCAAGCAGAAACAGATTCCAAAATTGACTGGGCATCCAAGAAACTTTTAAAGGATTTACCTGAGGATTAATTAAATATAAGATTCCCTCTATAACCTTTTGAGTTCGCAGAACCTGTAAGTGAATTAGTAAATTATAATGTATAATATAAATAAAAGTGAATTAGTAATTATAATGAAAAATTATAATCTATGACATTAATAAGCTCAAATTATAAAACAATGACAATGAATTGAATCAGTTATCAACATTAAATTTAGTGTGATATTTTCTAACGATATTATGGGAAAACTATCGAATATAATTTGAATTTGAATGTTTAACTTCAAATGAATATTAAGATTAGATTGTAAAAATAATGCAATTAAATGTAAGATGTGCAAGATGCAGAGATTGTGCAAAATTGATTCATAATGACATTCCCTTATAATTATTAAATATATAAAATCTTTAAATAAGAAAAAATTTAATTCGAATGATCTTAAACTGAATAATCTTGATCATTTAAAATAATAAAATGTATATTTAAAATATTGAAATAGAGTAATATTTAAATTACTTCTAAAGCAGCTTCATTTTTCGCTAATTCACAGCAACAAATTAGCATCATTTGCTTAAGCAAGTAATCTTCTTTATTAGTACCAAGTTTAATATTTTCAGCCCAGGAGTTCTCAGTTCCTATTTCAGTAGCAACAGACAATATTGCTATGTCTATAAATAAAAATGAAAATATTTAAAACTGATATTATTTCTAAACAAAACAGATTCATTTTATTATAAAATAATCTAAAATAAAATACTGAGTTTTATAAGATTTATTTAATTTTGTAATTTATATTTTGATACCTATTTATTTATAAACTAAAAAAAATTATCTTAAAAACTTAATTATATAAAAAATTATAATTCATTCAATATTTTATATAAAAATTAAATTTTATATTAATTTAAAATTAAAATTTCAGAGATTGAGGTGTACCTACTGCTAAACCAGATGAAATCAATGGTAATTTTTCTCCAAAAACACTATAAAGTTTCACTGTTATTCCTGCTAAATTATTTCTTGTAGCAATAGCTTTTTTAGTTTTCTTCTTCGCTTCAGCATGTAATAAATATCTAAGACTCCTATAATTTATTGTTAAAATTGAATATTTTCAGATGAAAGACTAAAAATTAGCAATCAAAAAAGTAAACATACACAAACTTTTAAAAGTAATAGGGCAATTATCCATCAACTAACCAAAGAGCATCTTGGGATGGGCTTTCACATTCGATTTTATAATCAGTTATGACAGATAGAAAAGTCCATAACAGATTTCCAGCATAGTCAAGAATCTTATAGTCATTATTCATCTTAAATTCGTCTTCTGCATATGACTCATCAACTGGAGGAATGCGCTTGTCACGGATGTGATAATGAGGATCTAGTCGGCATAAAACAAATTCTAAAGCTCCATTACGAATCATGACAATACCTATGAAACAATAAATAATTAATTCATTTTAAGAAACAATAAAATAGAAAATGAGTGAATATCAACCATTAAATTTTAAACTAAACGATTTAAAAGCTACACTATACATCATTTGGTTAAATCATTTCTTCATTTAATAAAACTTACAGGCTTTGTTTGATGTTGAAGCAATTTCTAATGCAATTTCTAAATATTCAGAATACAATTTTTCAGATACTGTTTCTAGCATCGATGCTATAATATAAGGTAATAAGCTTTCTTCCATTGCAGTATGACAGTGACATAATTTAATGCAGGATAATTCGGTCGGCTGTGGTCGAATCAACAAAGAACTCAAAATTTTCAACGTAAGATGTTGAATACAATGATCGTCAAAAGTAACCAACAATTCACCTATTTGATAAGGAAATTAATAATAAGTTAATAATAATAAATTAATCTAATTCATTATTTTCAAAATACCAAACAACAAAATTTACCAAACATAGTGAAATAATCGCTAAATTCCTTTTTATATTTTAATGCATCAGAACTTTTGGCTATTTTTGGCAAGTTCATGGCAATTTGTAATAGCATGTTTATCATTTGTTTATATTCAGGTGTAGATTTGTAATTAAAAGAAAAATACTCCATTATTTCAACCACATAAGATATATCTTCCAAATGCTATAAATTGTTCAGGAAATTATGGCAAAAATACTATTCCAATAATGTTACCAAAATTTCGAAAGACAATATTTGCGTTAGAAAAGGATACAAAACCCGTAGACATTCCATTTACAATTATGCAAACTAAATTTAGTTGTCTCTTGATTAAAATTCTCCCAAATTTATCTCTTATTAAATACCGAAGTTTTTTCAAAGCTTTACGAGCATCGATTTCAAAAGAATCAATTTTTAAGTCAAATGGACGAAGTTTTTTCTTCTGAGACACCCGAGATTCTTTCTTTGATATAATATCACTTTCACTCGGTGATATCATATAATCTTTCGGACTGAATGGAGGACCTTTAAGGTACAAACCATCTTCATCATTATCTGAACCAGGTGATGAATCATATACTCCGTCGTTTACAAGATTCATAATTATTCAGTAAATTAACCACTGAAAAATAAATTGTTTAATTAATGTCCCAGCAGAAGAAATATTTATTTATCAACTGTTTTAAATTTTACTTACATCATATCATAGATTTAAAAACAGAATCAATTTTATTTGAATAGCAAATCACATTATAACTAATAAATATCCGATATGTTTCTCATATGTATCACAAACATTCCAATTATGTATCTAGAGTACATGAAAACATCACTTAAATCTGATTTAAACATTAAAATTCTCATTCAATCGTTCGATATGAAGATCAAAAATAAAATAAATGCCATCACAACATGAATCTATTAAAAATTCAAAATCGATTTTTAGAAAACCATAATTAGTTCTCTGTATCGGTGCATTTTAAAAATATTATTCGTTTCATGTCTATAAATTCTTCGAATTATTAAATAAAATTCTGAACTGAAAATCTTTAATATGCTACTAAAGAATTATGAAAAAAAATTCAATAATAAACTTTCAATGTAAAACTATAATTTGATTAATGTCGGTAAAGCAGACAAAATTTTTAAAAGTTACGAACTTAAAATGATTTTATCATGAAATAGCACTTGCGAATACAATCATCACCATCTAAATTCTGTTCGTAATTTCCACATTCCTTGACCATCCGAATTTCTATTAAACTCACATATTTCAAGTAATAAGGCTTTAAATAGCGGAGATGTACCTGCTGGTAAACGATCTTGAAACCTAAAAAGTAACGCCATGAGTAAAAATTGAAATATCAATGATTTTAAAGCTTGCCATAAAATTTTTAAGTAATTGCATGAAAAAATTTTTAATTTTATAATTGAAATGAATAATTTTTTGTGGAAACCGAATTATTTCTGAGACTGTCCTCGAATTTCTTTTAATAATAATGTGATTTTAATTTTAAGCAACAAATCAATTTTATGAAAAATTTCAAAAATTTTACATTTAATTTCAGAATTAATACTTACTTGTTCACAATTTCTTGGGTGGTAGCGACGTTATCTATTTTTGCTTCAAAAGCAACAAAATTTCTAATATCTGTTAGTAAATTTATATTTTCTTTCATATGATCTGAAGGCATATCATTATCATTATCCGTCAACAGGCGATTACGATCTCTTATTCTGGATAATAACTCAGATGAAGACATTACTGCATTCTGTAAACGATAAAAATGCTATTAGTATAGATTGATTTTTTTTCTATTTCGATTTTTATTATAAAAAGATTGTACCGAGATCTATTTTTTTCTAATTTTATTTAAAAGTTAAATTTACAGTTTTAGAATAATAAATCTGCTCGGAACAAAGAAGTGAAAAGAAATTAGCACATTAATTTTTTAAGATGCCATTGTTTTTTTTATCACTAATGCCACTGCTGAATATCGATTATCAATTTATAATTGTTACGTTTGGCAAAGTATAGCTATTAATATTCACGAAGCAACGACACTATTTGAAATTCAAAAATTTTTATAAAAACCATTTTATTTTTAAAATCAAAAGATAGCATTTAAATAACTAAAGTGAATTTTACGTACATAATTTACTGCAATGAAAACAATAAGTGATATTATAAGAAACGTTGGTAAAATGAAAATCTGAAACTAAAAAGCGAAAATTCATTTATCATGAAAAAAATATAATTTTTAGTGACACATACTGCAGAAAAATTATTTTTCTGATTCAAATCGTGATTGGTTTTAATTATTTTTGTCCTAGATTTCAAACCAAATCTTGGTTTCAAAATTGGTTTTGAATTTTCTAGCGATTCAAAATAATGTTTCCTGGATTTCTTCAAAGCCCTTACTGCTTCTTTTGCTACTTTTTCTGCTTCTCCTTCTACCAAAGCATAATCTGCAGGACCACTCTCAATAATTTTGTCATGCTGCAAAGCTGTTTGTATTTCTACAATTTAAAAACTTATTTACTCATTGTTTATAAAGAAATTTATTGAAAATCACAAAACATTTTTAAAAAAGTATTCACTTCTTACCTGATTTTGAAAACAATTTTTTCAATATATAATCGTCCTGCTCTTCTCGACAATTATTCTGACAATTTAAAAATTTACTGTATTCTATTTTCTTCAATAAATGAGGTATTGGTTCACCTTCAAAAGTATCAAAGAATACTTTATCTTTTCTCTTAAAAAATGAATCACTCATTTTTTTCCTTTTTTGACTAGATTTATTGTTTTCACAAGAAATATTAATTTGTAAATGACTTTCACTATTTATAGATGGATTAACCGAGGCAGAATGTGAATTTTCCTCGTCGGCTTTATTCATATTTTTACCAATTTTTTGACTTAGAAATTTTGCTAATTTTTTCATTCTTTCAATTTTTTCTCGACCTAAAATATCGGCAACTTCGATTTTTCCTTGAAGTTCATTCGATTTCAAAAACAATTTATTTATTTTTTTCCTTAATTTCTCTCGCTGTGTTAAATTTTTGAAATTAACCTCTGATCCCGAACCTGCGAATATTGCAGATGTTTCAGAAATATCACTTTTGGTGTCTTTTAATGTAAATAATTCATACAAATCATTGCTTTTAAAAAATCGCCTTTGTTTTGGATCTTTTAAAACTTTGTTGGTTAGAAATTGTTTAAATATTTGACGATGATATATTTTTTCTTCAATTGTGCCAGAAGTTATTAATCTATATATTGTGACCTGATTCTTTTGACCGATTCGCCAAGTTCTTTCTCTGGCTTGCATATCTGTAGCAGGATTCCAATCTGGATCATAAATAATCACGCGATCCGCACCTGTTAAATTTATACCAAGACCTCCTACATGCGTTGTTGAAAGAAACAAAAAATATTTTTTGTCCTGTAAATAAAAGATTTCTAATTTATTGCGAAATTAATAATTTATGAATTTCATAGAACTAAATTATAAATCAAAAATTTTTTAAATTAAAAGCATACCCTATTAAATCGATTAATTAGTGGTTGCCTGCCACTTATATCTGTACTTCCATCCAATTTCAAATATTCATAACCCTGAAGTTGTACAAAGTTTTCAAGAATATGCAACATTTGCTTACTCTGAGTAAAAATTAAAACTCTATGATCTTGTTTTTTCCATATTTTTAATAAAGTTTCAACAACAATCATTTTTCCAGCTTTCTTCCAAAAACCATAACTCTCTTCTTTTGTTATTGATTCCAATTTATCCTAAAAACTTTTATTATATGAGGAACTCAAGAAAATTAAAATTAATAGTTTTTATTCTCATGATTTATCGTAAATAAAATTTTAGTTGATTTTATGAAAATCACTTAAAAATGATGAACTTGATTAATGCTATGCTTTAAATTGTAATAATCGAGTTAATTTCATCTTTTCTTTTCCATATTATCTTTCACAAATGATAAAACATAAATTAATTCAACAATTATAATTACCCATTTAAATAGTTTCGGTCCTCCAGAGTATAAATGCGGATGATTGCAGATTTTTCTTAAATTAATTAAACCTACAAAAATTTTATATTTTCCCGATAATATTTCATCGACCTCATTTGATTTCAAATATTCCTCATACAATGTCCTTTGTTCATCCGTCAATTTACAGAATAATACTTGTTCATTTTTTGTGGGTAAATTAATATGATTTTTAACATCATCTTTAATGCGCCTCAACAAATAAGGAGAAATTGTATCGCGAAGTACAGTGGCACATTTATAAGCAGTAGCGACCTGAACTTGGGAAGCATTAGCATAACCGCCTTGTGTAATTGGCACTCCGAATTCTGACATGAAAACTGGTAATGTTCCTAGTTTTCCAGGAAAAATGAAATCAAAAAGAGACCATAGTTCTTTCAAATTATTTTGCATTGGAGAACCTGATATTATTATGCGGTGGGGGGTCTTTAACTGTTTTACAGCGTTTGTTATCTGAGCATCTGGATTTCGAATTTTATGACCCTCATCCAATATAACATAATGCCATAAGTGTCTTGTTAAAATGCTAATGTGCTGAACGCAATTAACATATGAAGTCACCAATATACCCCTCTTTTTAACTATCTCCAACAATAAATTTGAGCGTTTTCCTGCAATTATATTTATTATCATAATTATATTTAATTTATTAACCTAATTATAAAAAATGCATGTTAATTAAATACCTAGTTTAAAAATTAAACTTAAAATATAAAATTTCAATTTCTAAGGAAAAATATATTTTAATTAAATCTTGTTCGTGTAGAGATGTGTATTTTTCTAAAACTTATGTTTTAAATGTTTGCAAACCTGGAAAAACTTATTTACCATTAAAGGTTCCTGATTCATGCATTATAGCAACTCTGAATTGGGGCCACCAATCATGTAATTCTTTAACCCATTGATGCATAACAGTTGTTGGACAAATAATAAGAACAGGTCCTAAACCTTTAAAAGATCCATGACGGGATACTAATCCACTAATACTTAAACCCGTCAAAAAAGCAATCACTTGTACCGTTTTTCCCAAACCCATTTCATCTCCTAGTATACCACCGCATCGCTGCATGTTGAGTTCCCAGAGCCACTGCACTCCAACTTTCTGATAGCTGAAATATCAAAGTAATAAATAAATTCATTTTGAATTTTATAAATGATTTTATTTGAAATATAATTTCATTAATTTCAAGATTCATTGATTCTAAAAAAAAGGCAGAAAATTTAAATTAAACCTTCACAAATTAGAGATTATAAAAGTTTAGCTTCTTTCATTCACTATTTCCTATTTACAATTGAAAATAAGTTTTTTACATTGACTTACTATTTATATAGCATAAAAAAATTATGAAATGAAATATGTGGTAATTTGTAAAACCTTAACAATAAAATTGACAATGAATATTAATTATTTAATTTTAATTAAAAGTTATTAAAACGATAACAAACAAAATCAAACGGTTTAAGAATTATTGATTAACTATTTTTTGACAATATAAAAAATTATTATAAATTTTCAATAATTTAAAATGAGTTAAAATTATTAAGAGTTAGAAATTATTCATTGTAACTTAATTTTTATGAGTGTTTAGTAAAATTTAGTTATCAAAACATACTTGAATAATTTGTTCCATACAACTAAAGGAATTTTAAATCCATCACTTAATTCTCTCACTAATGTTTCATTTTTTTCTCTATCATTGTATTTTTCCCAAATAGATAAACGACGCAAATAATGATTCACATCTCCATCATCTAGTTCTTTTTTTGCTGTAAAATAATGTGTACATAAATAAAAGCACAAATTATAAAATAATAAAATCATTTAGTAATTGATGAATAATATAAATTGCCAAATAATTTGGAGCATTTAAAGAAATTCTTATATTTAAAAAAGATGTACCTATTTTTGATTTTTTTGGTAAACTTTTTTCATTATCTGAATATTCCCAATCAGAATCTTCATGTTCCCAATCTTCTTCTGTTTTAATCCTTTTTAATTTTGACTGAATTTTCTTTTTTGGCTTGAATTCAGTACTTTTTGTAGTCTCATCATTACTTGAAATATCACATTCTGAGGGAAAATATTCACTACCAGAAGATTCATTTAAAACAGTCTTTTCAGACAAATACTTATCTGACTTTTCAATAGAATCACTGAAAATCAAAAAAAAATAAAGATTTAAAAATTTGATTAATATATGTTAAATATAAATAAATTAAAGTGTATTATGCAATTAAATAGGAAATTTCTACTTAGTACAAAATCCTAAAATAAAGATTTTTAATATCTTAAAATACATTTTATAACAAGATCTTTGAAACTTAAGATACATAATTAGGAAAATATACATATCATACATAAAAAATAAAAGATATATAATACATAAAAAAATTTGTTTTTCAGAGAATAAAAACAAATTTTATTAATTTATTAAACTTATATTTAAAATTTTTTGACATTATTTTATTAAAAATTGTTATCAATTATTCAAAATATTAGTAATAATTATAATATAAGCAATAACAAATTTTAAGAAAACAAACTAAGTGAATCCAAGTAGAACTTAAAATATGAAAGAAAAAATTACTACCTAATTTCTTGACATATAACAGATCCTAAATCTTTTTTGGTTTTCCTTTTCTTTTGGGAAAAATTTTTTCTGTTTAAAAAAATATCATTTTTTTTCATTTCATTAATATTTCCAGCTTTAACTTTCCTCTTTTTTCCTTCACTCTTTTTCACAGGTGTTACAATTAATTTTTCTAATTTTTTTTTCTTCTCAGTTTCAACTTGATTTTTCAAGTATCTTTCAACATTGCTAAAGCAATTTCTGAAATATTGAAAGATTATTTTTTATTATGTGAATTTAAATTATTTATCAATTAACTGTAAATAAATAATTCAACAACTTTCTCAGTCAAAAAGTTTTAATTGTGATAATAAAGTTTTTTTAGTTCTTTTAAAAAAAATACTTACACTTCTGTGGAATTGAATGGTATACATGTACCAAATGGTGTCATTTCACCCATTCTAATTTTCATTCCCATATCATCTTCTTTTACATGTTCAGTTACATTAATGTCAAGAGATGAATGATCATTATTCATTACTTTCTCAGCAATAGAATGAGAAACTTCTGCATCTCCATTATTTTCAACATTTAAAATTTCTTTCCCATTTTTCTTTTGGCTTTCATTTTCAAGTACTTCATTAACTTGATTTAAAATTTCTTTTCCCAGAACAGATTGTTCATAAATTTCAATACCAAGGTTGTATAACTCAACATTCTGGAAAGTATAAATTTTTTTAGCTAAATTATTAATCTCAGATACAATTACATCTTACATTTTCAAAAAAACTTATTCACATCTAAAATTAGACATTAAAGTTATCAACATCTAAAATTTATCTATGTACTAAAATGATTTTATAAACTTATTATACTTAATAAATAAAAAGTATTATTTCAAATAATCAAATGCAATATGAGAAACATTAAAAATAAGTACAAACCTGATCATTTTTAGGTACAGTTGGAATACATGATCGGTCGATTGAAAAATGCCGTTGACGATCATGTGAAACATTTTTGTTTATATTTTCTGGTTCACTTTTTGAATCAAACAAATTTAGTTTGTCTTTAAAATTCATGGTGACATAACAGAATTAAAAAATTGAACTTTAACATAATACTTTTGTATAGATATGAGGAAATGAATTTATAAATTAAATTTGGATGATCGCATTATTTTTTTTTCTCTGTAAAAGATCTATTACACGGGACGCAGAATTTAAACTACATATAATTAAATATGTTTCATAAGATTTTCTTAATTGTTTTTCAAATATATTTCGATAGTTCCCACCACAAACATATATGCTCCTGGTGCCGGAAGGATATTCTAAATCCACGATAAGGGCTATTTTTTGTGATAGGAGGGAAAACGTTGGCTGGCGCGCGATTCCGCAGTCAGTGAGAAACTTGGTTTAACATCCTTTGAATAAGATCCTTAACCCTATCCAGGAAAAACCCTCCCCTTATGCCTGTTTCGTCGGCTTAATGACTACTTCAAAATCTTGAACCAGACATATTAAGTGTGAGGCAGAAGCCAACACAATAAGTGCCCGAATTCAGAATCAAAAATATTTGTTTACATTGTATACTCGTTATAAAGATGATAAGAATACGGTTTATGTTGAAATTTAAAACATATTTTGGTACTTAACAAATTTTAATGTAGAGGATTACTACTTCTTTTAAAAAATAATTCTGGTAAATTTCGGAGTCAATAAATTTAATTCATTATCATACGCATGCTTTTTCTACCATTTCCAATAAAATAAAAAAAATTTTATATTATTTATTGAATGGTTAAATCAATTATTGTTTTTAAACTTTAAGCATTTTTCTATATTCTCTTTTATATTGTTAGATTTAATTCTATTTCTTTCTTATTATTAAACCCTTTTAACTCTTATTAATTTTAAATTTTTTCTCTTATTAAAATTAAATTTTTTATTTATTCTATGAGGCATCAGCAGTGAGTTTTAAAATGTTATTCAATCAACAATACAGAAGATTGAACTGATTCTAATAAAATGTAATTCTTATTTATTCACAATATTTTACATTCTTTAAATTCTGAAAAACTAACTTCTAATTGGATATTAAATTTGTCACATTAACATGCAATTAACAGAAAACTTTCTCAAATATAAAATTAATCAGAATATCCTAATATAATTGGATTATTATTATTATGATTAATATAATTAAGATTTTTAATCTCCTAATTATTTTTTTTAACAGATTGAAAAATAATTTCTGTAACTATTAAACTTATGGTTATAAATTTTTAGACAGTTTGCTGGGTTGTGAGTATGATGGGCTTCTGTACCAGCATTTTGTATACTTTGGCCATTTACGTGCAATAAATAGTGTATGACTCTAGTGGGTGATATGATGAGCTATTTTATGACAATATTATTTTGTTTCCAGATTTTAAAATTATTATTATTGCATTAATTATTGATATGTAAAAAACCTATATTAAAGCTTAAAATTTATCCAAGTCCTATATATTCATGACTGGAAGATATTACATATATATATATGAAGAAAAAAAACAAAATCCAAATCAATATTTATAATCAATGTTTTATTTACAATCTTACTAGAAAAAATTTTTTAATTTTTTTATAAAAAGACATATTTAGCTTGTGACAGATAATGAAGAAGATAAATAAATGTAATTGTTATTGTAAACAAATTATTAAGTTTACAATTTTTTAAAATTATAGTTATTCAATTATTTAGACTCTTATGATGGTTGAGGCGAATTGAGAGTCAAATTAGCCATTGAATTTGTTGTTGGAGCTTGCTGATTTACAAGTATAGAGCGAGGTACCATTGATAACTGAGTTCTTCCTCTTCCTCGAGGACCCATTTCTTTTAAGCCACCTCCAAGACAATTAATTTTATTTACTGATTCAGGTTTCCTATCTGGTGGATTACTGATGGCAACTGAAATTTGACGATCTCCGATAGTCATTCCATCAGTTTTTATGATTGCTTGAGCTGCAGATACCTATTGATTAAGTTTTAGTCAATTAATTATCCTAATAAACTTAAAATGAATTAAATTACATACTTAAAATTATTTTTTTGGAAAATATATAATTAAAAATAATACTACGTACATTATAATACTAAGTATGATAAGTAATGTTGAGAAAACATGTTATAAAACTGAAATTAAAAAATGCTAGAGATAAAGAAATTTAAATATTAGTCTTGCAAATTTATTTAATTCACGTATGATTAAAATAACGAAAATATATTAAGATAATCAAAAAATTAAAAGACGTAAATTTTAATCTTTCAGAATGTAAGAATATAAAAATATCTATTAGATCTAAACACGGATATTTTTAAATTGCGATTTTTACAGTTCCTGTAAAAATCTCAAATGTTTAGCATAAATAATTTTAAAAGTAAATAAATATTTGGGTGTTTAATGTATCATTTTTGAAATAATTAATATAAATAATTTTTTCATGTAATCTAAGTAGAAAACAATTAAATTGAAAAGTGATTCTTAATTTTAAAATTTTTGCAAAAAATTATAATTAATAATTATAATAAGCTCTTACTTCATCCTCATAATCCACATAAGCCAAACCTTTAGAATGACCGTTTCTGTATGTAACTAGTCTGACATCCTTCAGTGAACCAAATTTTCCAAAAATTTCTTTGAGATCATTTTCAGTTGTAGAGTAAGATAAACCTCTTATAAATAGCTTATTTTTTTCCAAACTAGAGCTATATTTAAAACCACTTCCTCTTGTTTGTTTATCAGGATCACATTTTGAAACAAACATAGGTCTATTTTTAATTAATTCTCTATCCTTTTTCAGAGCTTTAACTGCGTCCTCCTGAAAATTTAATTGACTTAGATATATTGAATTTATTTCTTTTGAAATTGTTAGAACTATAATTATGTAATTGCTACATACCGGTTTTTCAAATTCAATGTAACAGTAACCCTTAGATCGCCCTTTGTAATCTCTCACCAATCTTAAATCCGTAATATGTCCGCAACTCGAAAATATATCCTGAATAGCTGATTCTTCAGTTGAAAAATTCAAATTACTTATAAATACAGTACGGTCATCTTTCGAAGAATCATGAACAACTGTTACACCATGGCCTAAAATTTAAAAAGATACAATTAATGTTTCCAATCATAAATTTTAATAAGTTTAACTTAAGAAATTTTACTTTAATACATTTTAAATGAAATACACAAATGAAAACATACTTTTTTCATTTTCTTCAAGTAATTTTGTAACCACTTCATCAGTTTCTTCTTTTTTACTTTTTTTTTGAAAACTTTGATCCTCTTCAATTTCACCTTCAAATTTTCTCTTAAAACCATTTAAATTTTTATTATTTTTTTGTTCAGAATAACTTTTTGAAGTAAAATTTTCTTTAACGCCTAAACCAGTCCGTTTAGATTTTTTAACGTACATCTCTTGAGCCTGTTCCTTTTCAGCTTGTTTTGATTCTTCTTTTTCACGCTGGATTTTGATATCATTTAATTTTGTTTGTATTTTCTCCAAACAACTATTATATGATTCCAATGTTCCTTCATCTCTTTCATAATTCAACCAACTTTTGGCAATTTTTTCTGGGAAATCATTAGTATTTTGTAGTGCCCGTGAATATAATTTTCTAAGATGCTTCGAATCTCCAAATGTTCTGAAAAAAAGATTAACTTACATGAACCACTAAAGCTCTTAAATTTAACATATAATTAGATTTACGATATTCATTACATTTTTAATCAGTGGGTTACTTAATTGACAAAACTTTATCTGATATATAGATATATGTTAACCAGAAAATAAGATTTATGTTATAAGATATGTCATGATGAGTAATTATTTTAATAAATCAGTTGAAACAAAAAGCTGGAAGGAACAAAAGTTATTAACGATAATCAAGACTTTTTTACCTCCAAATTTATGTTCATTATAAAAAAATGTACAAAAAATTTTCTGGTCTGACTGATTGCAAACTAAAAAATTCAGAATTAGAAGTTATTGATTATTTTCTATTTTCTATTTCTTGTTAATAAGAACCAAAAATTATGCAGAACATTTTAATCATAAAAGTAAACTTCTTTATAATGTTTATAACCTTTCAATATGAATGTATTCCAGCCACATATCCGATGTTTTGTCACTTGATAGAATATCATTCCATAATAAGCGAGATTTTTCCATATTTTTACAATATATTGCTTCTATCCTGGCCCAAAATTGCTGAACAATGCATTCAGGATCAGAACCATCCACTGAAATCAAATGATTATTAGAATATTTCTAAGATTAGTAATTTTAAAAATTTAAATTTCCATTGCCGCCATGTAAATTTAAGCAGAATTCATATTTGTATCTGCAATCATCACTGCTTAAATATTTTAATAATTTTTTTTCGTAAATTTAAGCAACATAATTAGAATTAATTATTTCTTTAATTCTTAAAAATATAAGATTTGTAAAAATAGTAAAGTAATGTTCTGAAAGTAATTCGTTTACAAAGAATGGTAAAATTATATTATCAAGATTACTATCAATCTTAATAATGTAATACCTACTGAACGATACAGATGAATTACATATTCAGATAAATTTGAAAAATAAATAAAATTTTTTGCAAATAAACGTTTTTATGATCACAGGCAAATATATTCATATATTAAGAAATCAGTTTTTTCAAAACTTCTTTTTCAATTCAAATTCTGATTTTATAAATAAAGGAAAGAATTGGCAAAAACAAATTTATAGATATATTTAAAAAAATATTCCAATTAGAAATCTTAAGTTACAAAGAATTTGAAAATTCAAATCGTATCTAATTTATATCATGCGGCAAGATAATCTATATCATGCATTGAAACCTACTGTTTGTATTACATTTTATATAACTGTATATTAAATAGAACAAAAAACCTTGTTTAAAAAATCTTAAGAATAAATCTTTGGGTTTTCTTAATATTTAATTTTTAATGTATTTTGAATAATTTAAATCACATTTTTACATGTTATTATTGTATAAAATAAATGTAATGTAGAAACAAAAATAATGTAATAAAGAAATTTGAAATGAATAATTAGAAATTAGAAAATAATAAAGAATAGTAAATTAATAAGAATAATAAAAGAAGATAATGAATATTGTAATTAAATTCAATTTAAAAAATAAATTCTTCAAAATTTTTTTCTAATCATTAAGTTTATCCAATTAGATGTTAATATTTATATAACATATTCATGTAATATATTATAGATAACATTAATTGCTTTTACGCTAAGAAAGCTGTTAATTAATATGAATAAAATTTTCCCAAATATTAAAATCAACCACTTTTTAAAATATTAAAATAAAAGACATACATTGATTTAGGAATTCTGATGCTCGGATGAAATTTTGTCGCAATTCTTCAATTCTTTTTTCTTCTTCGTCTTTCGAAATTTCGGGTTCATCAAATCTTCGACGAAGATACTCCAAATAACACATCCACATATCCCTAAAATCTTCCACAATCTGAAGACCAGAGGCCATTGCTTGTTCAAAAGCACCTATTAAATTCATTCAAAAATTTATTGTGAGGAGTTTCAAAAGGAATACATGAAAAACTTAAAATTAAAAAAAAGAAGTAAAAAATTCTAATATTTACAATATTATTTTATTACTTAATTCTTTTTAAATATGTATCGTAAGAATAATCTTAAGACCTAATTTTGTAACAATGGAATACTGTTATAATTCAATTTTTATAAATTACCTGTAACAGTGGCATGATCGTAATGATACTTTTCAAGAGATCGAATATGGCACTGATAGAGGCGAGAACTCCAAGGACAATTTCTGATAGCTCGACGAATAATTTCTATAACGACATTATCGTGGTTGAGAACGGTACTTGCAAAATTAATATAATCCAACCAAACATCTTCGTTTAGGCAAAATTCACAAACCATTCTTTCATACAAAAATTGAACTCTAACTGGTGAGCCATGTTTTGATTTTTCATAAGAAAGATAATCTCTGTAATTTTCAAGAGCTTTTTCTGGATCTGAAACCTGATATTAATAAATAATTTTTCACTCATAATAAAATTTCTCAAATTCACTTTTTATTTGAAAGATTCATCATTCTGATATATTTATATCCTTCATAACTGCAATTCAAGGTGCAATTTTTTATAATTTTCTGTTGTACTATCACTTAATAATTTCCTAGTTAAAATATTTTTCACTTAATATTAAAAGCTTTCTTAATGAAGAAAAAGTTGATTTACTTTGTTCTATAAATAATAGATTCAGCTTACTAAAAAAGATAAATTTCACTACCAATTAAGCATTCTGTGTATGACTGCTGATTTAAATTTAAAGATTAAATTAATCTAGTGAAAATTACTAAATATCAATATTTACTATGGGAAGTTAAATTATCTCTGAAACATGATGAAATAAATTGTTAAATTCTTGTCTTTAAAAGATATATTATAGATGTGACATAATTTTATAATAAATAAGCCTAAGAATTAACTATAACAAACATATATATGTATTTGTTATGTGACTTATAAAAGTTTCATTTGTAATAATCATTATAAGTGCAATAATTATGGATCTTTCTTGTGATTCAAAATCATAGTGGTTTACAAGTAAATAATAAATGAGAATCAATATAACTAAATAAATAAAATGAATTTGAGCATCTTCAAAACAGTATAAGATAATACTCACCAAAGCATCCTCATAAATATTAATTTTTAAAAAAATATTCTTTGACTTTTTATAAATATCTTCTACTAAACTTTTATCAAATAATGTAACTTTTGATTGATCATCCAGATTATCATACCAGGAGATGAACTTCTGAATATTTTCTTCAATGTCAATTAAGGGACAAGATAAAAGTCTTTTATATAAATTAGCTATGTATTTTAATTGATTTTTATAGGCATCTGAGCCATTCTGCAACAAAAATATAATGCAGACAAAATAAATCTTTAACAATAACCTGAAATAAAACCTGTTTTAAACTAATAAGCTAAAGTAAAAAGTTATAGAAGAATAATTGTGCATAAAAGTTTAATATAAATAATAATTTAAATTTACTTATAGCATAAAGAATATTTTCTTCAGGTAAAATTTAAATTCTTAACACATTTTTTAAAACATAATTGAAAACAAATTTTTAAGAAGTTTAATTAAGAAATTTTATCTTCTAACCTGATACAATGTTAAAACTCTTTTTTCAAATTCAATATAAGAATGCCATAAGTTTGAGCCCTTTGTAATATGTAATCCAGCATTAGTGAGAGAACATTCACATATCTTACGGATTTCAGAAATTTCAGAATCATTTTTGATGTTGAAGAAATCCATAGCAAATTCTAAGTACTTCAGCCAAATTTCAACAGCTTAAAAAGAATTTAATAACATATTTATCAATCTTTACATAACTAGTAATTTAAATATACTTAATTATATTTGAAATGTTATTATATCTACACAAATAATCCTTGACAGCTCTTTCAAAGAGTTTCAAAATATTTTGCTTTTCTTCAACAGTACTAGCAATTTTAATTTCATCTTCTAGCCAATCTAGCCATAATTCAGGTGTGAGAGGAAACTGAACTGCCATCCTATTTCTTGCTATTCTTAACCGGTCCAAATCCGTAAGCTTCTTCAAAACATTTATAAGGTCCACATGGGACTGATAAGAGAAGATATTTTCCATAATCTGGAACAATTTAAATGTACAAAATCATATTATTAAAACACAAGAAACTAGTCCCGAATAAATATTGAATTATCATAATTTGTAAAAAACTAACGGAGTTTTTTTAAGTACCAAAATCCAGATGTAGCCAATGATTAACTTTATTATCAGACTGTAACTTACTTGATTTTCTAGAGCTTCAGCCATACTTTCCAATTCCTCTTCATTTTCTGAATTATTAGATTCGCAAGATTCTTCATTAGATGATGTCTCTTTATCAATATCCATTATGGAAATTGAAATTGAATTTAACTGCCTTAAACCTATACGTAATTAAAACGTATAGCGTAAACGAATTCTTTTTTTCCTTTGAATTTCCTATGAAACATTACAAAAATTTTCATGCCGCACACTTAAAAAGTATTTCTTTAAGTGAATTTATTTATTGAATTATTTTTGACTGTACAATGACTACTGTTAGTACTTGTAAATTGAAAAAAAACAAAAGCTTAAAACCATCTCTGACACACTTAACCAATAATTATGGCAGACCTAAGGAGTTTCAAAATAAGGTAAAATTAATTCTATTTAAAGTTCAAATAGCGTGCCTCATCTAAAGTAAATATTTATTTAAACAGACCCCTAATAATTTTCATATATTCTTACTGATCTTTTTCAAAGAAATTTTATACTTGACATAAAGTGATAATGTTTAATATCTTTTTACGTGATCGAAATTATACATGCTTTAACGACCGCTTTTAATTTTTTTCCAGTTCCTTCAAACCTTAGGAAAACCTCATATAGACTCATTCAACAATATGATAAAAAATGGATTAAATTTAATTGTAAAAAAGTTACTTCCAGTTGAAATTTCATCATCAAATAATGAAATTATTTATATATCTCTAGATGTAAGAATTGTTATTTGTACTTTTTAAACAATAAGTGTGCGTATATTTAGGATGAAGAAAGAATAAAAGTAACATTGTTTACAGAATTTGGAAATAAAATATCCCACTAATTCATTATCTACACCTGTTTATCCAAGTGAATGCAGGCAGACTACAGGTACTTATAATGCAAAACTTTGTGGAACTGTAAACTGGTCAATAAATGGTGCTCCTGGTATCCCCATTGAAAAAGATTTTGGAGAAATTCCTGTAATGATTAAGGTATGAAAAATTGCATGAATTGACTAGGAGATACACACTTAATTTTAGCTAGATAATTTTTCTTAAATTTTCAACAAACAATTAAGATCTTTTATATAAATGTTTCATATGTTAAAGCAAATTCTATTTACAAAGTAAATTAAATATTTTGCTATTCATACATAATTTATAAACTGTTCCTGCTATGAAAATGGTTCAAAATTTGAAACTGCTTTAATCTTTTATTTGCCATAAGATTATAGCTTTTTATTCAACATATAATGATGTAAATGAGATTTCTGTCCTATAAAGTATAACTGGATTAATTGAAATATTGATAAATTAAATGATTTTAACATACATTACCTTAACATTATAGTATCAGTATGAATAATATTAGGAACATATTTGCTGTATATTAATTTCCTAATTATTCCTTATATAAAACTATGTATCTTGATATTACTTTTTATTTGAATTTCTCTTATTTTTTAATTCTTCATTTATATTTTACTTTTATATATCTGAATCATAATAGAAATAAATTACAAATTTTTTTAATTCTGAGTATATATATCCATGGTAATTTAATGTTATTTAATAACAAATATAACAACCTTCATTAAATGAATATACAACTTAGCTAATTCAAGATTGTAATTAATTTTTCAAAAAATTATGCACACATATTTAAATATACTTAATTATTAGGAAAAATATTTTTTAAGTATTTCCATTATTTGTAAATGATTATATAATTATGCTCAATTATGCTCTTCTCTCAGATAATAAGAACATTATTTTATATCAAATAATATGGCAATTTGAATATAAAGGATATTCATAAAGGCATATATTTATGTACACTATATCCATGATATTCAGGATTTTGAATGCATCATTTAATCATCATTTAATCAATTGTTTAAAACACAACTTCACTCTCATCTATAGTTGGACTCATTTAATTTTCCATAAGTCTAAAAATGTTGGCAGATATTTTACCACTATTTCTGAAACATTATGCAGAGAACATTGTTTTGTTTATTATTTAGCTAAAATTAATCAATATTTATACTATTTTGTTTTATTAGGTTTTGTTGTTAAAACAATAACTCTTGAAGTATTTGAATATTACTTTCATTAAAATATTAAAAATCATCTCTTGTTATAGGGAAAAAAATTTTAATAGAATTTTGAGGATGAATATTTGAAAATATTGTAAGAATTTAAAATAAGATTTTAAATATTATACTGACACATTATATTTTAGCCAAAAAAATGTCAATAACATTAATACATTATCAATGTTCCAAAACTGAATTTTTTAACCTTTTATGATTATGAGTGATAGACCATAAACTTGGTAAAAATTGGGGTTGTAGAGTCTCTACAAAATGCTTCCTCCAAAGTTCTTCCAGTTGGATTAGACCTTTTTCTTTTTTCTTAAAAAACTCTACGACTTTTGCACCATGATTGTCCTTCGTTCTTTCCACCCACTGTGATCCTAATGAAATTTCTTCCAAAACTTCATTATTTATACTTTGTAGAGCAAAAAATTCTTTTACCATATTTTCAAGTATTAATTTTCTTTCTCTTGGTATAGTATCTCCTGTACAAACAATATTAGTATTATTGCAATTTTGAAAATCTATGATTTTTTTTTATTATATGCTGTTTTTAAGAGATAGTAATCATTCATATATCTATAATTACCTGATTTTAATAATGTTTTGCATATATTTTTTAGTTTGTTATACTTTTTATAATCTAATGATTGCACTACATAGGTTGGAGCATTACACATTATTGCTAATTCTTCCCTTAAAATCCTCATATAATGTTTACATCTTGAATGGCAATTAGCACAAGTTAGAACAATGTCATGACTTTGATGATTTTTCATAAGTAATGGAAAATGTTTCCTAAAATTATAGCTTGTCAATTTCCACTTTAAATTTGATATTTTTGGTAATTAAAATATTTTTTTTGATATTTAATTCATTAATATATCAAATATCATAAATTTTACCTATATTCTTTTGGTACAACATAATGCTTCATATAAGATTCTTCTGAACCACATATAACACAACAATTCTGCTTTAATTGCCTACAGAATTCAATATCTCCATCTCCATTTGGTCTTATTGTTGGTTCAAAAAGTAATTTAATAGAAAAAGGATCATCCTTTTCAATTTGTGCTAAACCCTTTTGAATATACCATTCTGCTTTTCTGAAACAAAAATAAATATAAGTAACTTTTCATCTTATAATTTTTTAAACCAGAAATACAATTTTATTTTTAAATTGAATTATTATTCTTGTGAGTGAATTTCACCTTTTATCACAAGAACAAAGCAATTCTCCATCTGGTGCATACATCCAACAATTATCATAAAGTGGTGTCTGCCTTGCATACTTCTTGCTATTTAGGTAATACTTTAAAGATTCATTTCCTTTATTATATTCTGTTATATTCTTAACCCTTTTTTGTGAAAATGGTAAATCTATGTATTGCTGAACAAAAATATCATTTCTTAAATTACTTCTTAACCATTTTTTATAAATTTCAATAGCAACCCAAGCATCTTTTGCTGCATAATTAATTTGATCATAAGTGAGAACATCTTGATTCCAATTACTGCTTACTATTTCTGTATCTTTCCTGAGATGAACTCCAATCACATGTTTTGCTATGGATGACAAACTTGTTTCTGAAGGATATAGATGTCTAAGGTCCAAATAACTTTTCACCTATAATTAGTATTTTTTATTGCTCATTTAAGCAATCAAAATAATGATAATGGACTATGCTAAACTTATGCCTCAAATTATACTCACTTGAACATTATAATCTTTCTTAAGCAATTTAACATCATACTGACAATTTATTCCCAATTTTATTAAATTCCTATCCTCTAGAATTAGTTGCAGATCTTTTGGAATGTATTTAAGTTGATTTAAACGGAATAGGAAACATGATCCATTATGAGTTGCTAACTGTAGTAAAGATACAGGTTTTTGCTTTGATTTTCCATCTATTACCTCGCTCACCCATTCACAATCAAAACCCAAAGCATTTACTTCATGGCAGTCTTTCAAAAGTTTTAAACTAGCCATTTTGCATTCTTCTGGTGTGACAATTTGAATTATGGTAAAATTTTTGAAGTAATAGTACAATCTATTAATATATCGATTATTCAAATTTAATAAAATTAAAATAATAAATGCCGTTGTTACTAATACGAATGTTAAGAAATCAGAATTTGAAAAATTCATGTCCGAGAAACGTAATAGAAAGGATAATGAGTAAAACTAAAGGAAATATAATTTTAATATTATATAAATCTCGCTTAAGAAATATCTAGAAGAGCACCTTGAATTGATTTTTTTCATCTTCTCTATAAATTTATTATTTTGCAGCTAGTGATGCACTTGAATACATTTTGAAAGAATTAATTGGAATTAAATTCATATAGAGTATTAACATTAAAATTCTTTAACCTCAACTTTGACTTTCAGTCTTGAAACTTTATACAATCATAAAAGGCTGTGAGTTGCAGAAGTTTCTAAACTTCAATTAGTTTTTGCCGGGAAAGATATAAAAAAAAAAAAAAAAAAGTTTTTACACACGTTTTAATTTTATATAATTAAAAGAAGCTTTAAATTTTTATAGTCAATAATTAAAATATAATTGTAACATAAATATTTATAACTGAATTTATTATCTAAATTCTCTTGCAGTAATTTACCTTGAATCTAAACTTTAAAATACACCAAAGTACTTTTTCTGAATGTATAAATAAGAATTATCTTTAATACAAGGCTTTCTCTAGTTATAATATTAATGTTTAATGATTTATCTATTCAGATTTAAGAAAATATTAACTTGTACTTAGTTATGAGGTATAATTTTTTCCAGCTCTGAGCAGAAACCTGATTTTTCCCCGATCATATGGACATTTAGCATGGTCAAATAATAAATGAACAGATCTAAATCAAGTTATGTAATAACCATCATTTGATAATTTAATTCTGCGGTTCTTAGATAATTTTTTTTTTGATTAATTTATTTCTTATGCTCTTCCATAAAAATTAGCCTGATATCCGATTACTTTTTATTATTTCTATAAAAAAGCCCCATCTTCGGAAGCATTTATAACCAATGGATTTAAGTTTAATTAATTATGATCTTAATTCTTACCAGTCCGACAGATGTTACTTAAAAGACTTGAAACCACACGAACTCATAGAACGTGGCGAACATGAAGATGAATGGGGAGGATATTTTATAATCAAAGGTCATGAAAGAATTATAAGAATGCTTTTGGATACCAGAAGAAATTTTCCAATCGCAGTATGCAGAAAGACTTGGAAGGGAAAAGGCCAAATGTTTTCTGAGAAAGGGATTCTACTGAGATCTGTTGCTGACGATGAGACTTGTGTGGTAACTTAATAATTATAAAAAAAAAATGTTTACTATACTGTTAAAGATGACACTTTAAAAGTAAAATTTATGAATGACATCAATGTAAAATTAATTATTTGGTTTAGTATTAATGTTTCACTCTTTCCAGAAAAATATTTTGCACTATGTTACGGATGGGACTGTAAAATTAATGTTTGTTTTTAAAAAAAGTATTTTTTACTTTCCATTATGTTTGCTACTTAAGTGTCTTTTGAATGTAACCGATATATATCTATATAATCGACTAACACAAGGATACGAGAATGACTTATGTTTTAAAAGGTAAACATTTAATTAAAGAGAAATTATCAAAATTATTTTTATTTGATAGTGATTTTAAATATATTTTGTAAAATTTTAGCGGAGTTCAGAAAATGTTGCACAACCTTCATGTCGAAGGATTTGATTCTCATCAGCATATTAAGAATTTCGTAGGCGACACGTTTCGCATAAGATTTCCGGATTACCAAACTGCCTCGGACTCTGAAATCTGTGATTTATTAATTAAGTAAAATATTCTTCCTTAAATTTTTAATCTTAGAATATTTTATATAAGTTAAATTTTTTACTAAAATGCTTTTATATGCATTGCTTACCAATATATTTACTGGAGTACATCAACACTTTCATATGAGTATAACAACACTTCATATAAATATAAATATATATATGTTTATAAATTTATAAATATGAAATATATCTAACCAGACACATATACATAAATTTTTTTAAATGTCATTACTCTTGCTGCCATTCTTATTATAATATATTCGATTGACGAAAGGGTATTTTTTACTTTTCGTATTTCTAAGTGTTAATAATAGGAAATGTTCGAGTTATGCTTATTCAATGTGAATAAATAAAATGCAAAACTTTTTTATTTAGTTCTTAATAATATTTTTTTAACGTTTATGCTAAAAAAAACTTTGTAGGAATTGTATAGCAATCCATTTAGAAAATAACGAGGACAAGTTTAATCTGTTTATCTATATGACACAGAAACTATATTCGTTTGTTCAGGATAAATGTTGTGCAGAAGGAACTGATGCCATTATGGTTCAAGAAGTTGTAACTGGTGGAAGTATTTATCAACAGGTAAGAAATTTAAAAATTTAATTCTTTTTTGTTTATTATTAAAAGATTTAATAGAATTCAATACCTATCTATTTGTTTAATATAAATCAATATGAAATGTATATGTAAATTCTAAATCAATATCTGAATCTAATTTACTCTTTATTGCCATATTTAAATAATATTTAATTATATATCGTTACTTTCATCAAATACGTTTTATTTAACCGAATGTAAACTGAGCTCTTCCTAATTAGTAATCATTTATAAAATTTTAAAATCAGGTTTTAAAAGACAAACTCCAAGGATATTTATCGTCTTTGAAAGCTGAAATTATACGAAAGAAAACTTCAGGGAAAGGATTTAAATTAAATCAACTTGAAATGACTAATATTACTCATAAAGCTGGAAATATTGGAATCCATATACAAAATTTTTTAGCAACTGGAAATATTAACACTCGTTTTAGTGGAAGTATACCGCAGGTTTTATAAATAATTTACTTGTTTATGTTTATGTTTATATGAATATTGAAATTGAATAAATAATAATGAATATTTTCCTTTTGCAGGATAAAGGCCTATCAGTAGTTGCTGAAAATGTAAATCGAATGAGATTCATGTCACATTTCAGAGCAGTGCATAGAGGTGCTTCTTTTGTTTCGATGAAGACAACAGAAGCTCGAGTTTTGTTGCCGGATGCTTGGGGTAATATAATTTTTCTCTTTCTTTCAAATTCAGTTTTTTTTGCACAAAAAAACATTATGTATCTTTTATAATATGATACCTTTATATGTTGTGCTGTACTGTGATACTTTATATGTAATTATTAATATTGTTATTGTTTATATTTATTGGAATAATATTATATATAATAACTACATACATTATCTATATGAACAATATATGATAAAATTATGTTTCATTTTTCTGTGATTCAAAACTTTTTATTTTTATGTTTTTAATATATATTAATATTGTAGCACAAAATCAATTTATTAAGCTTTATAGAGAAAACTTTAATTTTAAGTGTTTTTAGTAATAATCACCATTAGAAGAATGTACTTAACACTTAATTATTATTTAAGCTGTATCATTTTCAAATTTATGTTTAAAAAGATTAGGTACTACTACTTATTTTAAAAAATTCCTAAATAATTTTATAAACATAATTTCCTTTAAAATTAATTTTGTCATAAATACATATTGACTTGAGATATTAATTTGAAAAAGTGTTATTGATTTAAAATTATAAATATTTTTTTAAAAATGTTAGAAATTGTAATGTATTTGTAACAATAACTGTAAAGATAAAATTTTATTTCCTTTTTTTTTAAAATTAACACTTTCGTCAAGAATTTAAATTTATTTTTATAGGTTTTATATGTCCAGTACACACACCAGATGGGATGCCTTGCGGACTCCTCAATCACTTAACAAAAGATTGTCAAGTAACAGATGCTGTGGATAAAAAATTAATTAATAATCTTCTTAGCAAGTTAAATGAGTTAGGAATTGTACCCTTGAATAGTTTTATGTGGATAGAAAATAGTTATACGGTTTTATTGGATGGTAAAATTGTTGGTTTGCTTCCCGAAGAAAACGCACAAGAAGTTGTAAATTCTTTAAGATCTTTAAAAGTAGAAGGCAAAGAAGTAAGGCACAATAATTTTCAGATTAAAATTATTTTTTCTTAATTTAGTTTTTAATTTTTTAAGGATTTCGTATCAGAATATAAATTTATGCTTTTTGAAGTTTTATTATTCTCTGTGACACAATTTCATTTTTTATAAGCACTTATATTATTATACATTGAAAATTTTTTAAAAATATTTAATACAATTATACATATTTTTCTTTATATATGTTTCATTTTTTAAAAAAATTCTCTTAAAATCATTTTTGTTTTTCCGAATATATATATATATGTATATAAATTTATTTCTTTTATAACGCTTATATCTAACATTAAGATCATATATATATATAAATTTGTCCCTTTTCTTTTTAAATATATAATACATAATTTTAATCAATATTTTTCTATTTACAGGTTCCCGATACTTTAGAAATTGTTTTAGTACCAAAAAAGGAAATGAATTCTCAATTTCCAGGTTTATTTTTATTTACTAGTCCAGGAAGACTAATGAGACCAGTGAAGAATCTTTTAATGAATAAAAACGAATTAATAGGAACTTTTGAACAAGTCTATTTGGATATATGTATACAAGCTTCTGAGGCTTATTTAGGCGTAGGTTATTCTGGTTATTTACAAATTAAACAATAATATATATTTATTTTATTATCCGAAAGTATTTTTTATCGATGTAAAACAGTTTCATATTTATGAAACATACATCAAATTTCCCAAATTTACGCTTTCTTTGTTTAATTTTATATTTAAGTCTTTTCTATACTACATCATTTAAATTGCACCTTGTAAATAAAGAAATGGGAAATTAAAGACGATTCTTTTTATTTTAAAAATGTAAAATTATTGATAATAAATTGTAAAAGAAATGAAGATTTATTTTAAAATCTTAAAAAAATTTTTAAATTTTTTTATGTATAAATTATATAATTATAGTAAGTCTTCTAAATTAGATATTATAGTAAGACCTCTCTAAGATCTCCTAGGTATTGTAGTAATTAATTTTTAAAAGCATTATTCTATAGAAATTTAAAAATTAAAAATAAAGAAAAATTCTATATAAAGTAGCGAAATCAAACATACTTTTTATCTCTATTTTTTCATTGTTCTTGTTACAGCGAACAACCCATCAAGAATGGTCACCCACTTCCTTTTTAAGTAATCTAGCATCCTTAATACCAATGCCAGATTGCAATCAAAGCCCTCGTAATATGTACCAGTGTCAGGTAAAATTAAAATATTGTTAATTATTTCTTAATTTTACTTTAATGAAAAAATTATAAATTTATTGAAATAAAAAATAATTAAATTATGATTTACTAAATAGACTAGTTTCTATTGTCATATGTAAAGTATATATATATAAAGTATATATAATTATATAAAAGTCAAAGAAAATTACATATAATACTTAGAATCATAATAAAACTAGATAAAATAAGAACGTTTTAATATTAAATAAATATGAGTCATTACACAATAGTAAAATTTTTTTTTTAATTTTTGTTTGTAGATGGGAAAACAGTCTATGGGTACACCATGCCATAATTGGGATAGACAAGGAGAGACAAAACTTTATCGATTATTATTTCCCTCAAGTCCTTTATTTCGTACAGCTCATTATGACGAAATAGAACTTGATGATTTTCCAATGGGTATCAATGCTGTTGTTGCTGTTATATCTTATACGGTATATATGATGTAATAAAGTAATATTTATGTTTTTTATAATACTATTAATAACACTATCTGCTTTTATTGCTTTAACACAAATGAAGACATTGAGAAAATTTTTATTAAATTAGAAATATTCTTTTACTATTAGTTTGGAAATTCGGTAATATTTAACATAGTAATTGTTAATAATATAAACTGATAATGACATTCAAAACTAAGAAATCTTACAATATAAAATTTAGTTCAATTAACGATGTTTCAATACAATTATACTTTACAATTCTGATATATTTTTTTACTTTTGATAAATTTCATTATTAACCACTTGATTTCACTAAATTTTAGGGATATGACATGGAAGATGCCATGATCATCAACAAATCTTCTTACGAAAGAGGATTTGGACATGGTTGTATTATTAAATCAGAATTAGCTGATTTGACTTCAGAATGTTACTTCGAACGCGATCCATCTCAAGCGAATCTTTTTACAGTTTTAGATGAGGATGGATTACCTTTTCCAGGGTACGATTTTTTTCGAATATTATTTTTATTTTTATTTATATAGATGGAAAAATATTTATACGATTGAGATACTCTTATCTTGTATTGAATACCATTCTTTTCTTTGATTTTAAAAATTGTTCTGAAAATTATTATAAAAATTCTGTAAAAAAAATTTATGAAATTTTTCTTACATTTTGCTTTTACTGTCTATATATAACAAGAATCTCAAGCTAAGCAGAAATAATTTTCAAATATTTCCATGAATATTTGTTTGTTTAATTTAAATATTATGCAAATGTGAAGATATATTTCACTAAATAGAAATTATATTTTAAAATAAAAAAGTTCTATAAAACAATGATTTAATTAAAATTTGTTTACTAATTTTTGAAAATAATGAATCCATAAAAATTTTTATCACACTTTTTAAAGCACTAAATTGTTGATATAATGAGATTTTAGTGGTGAGTTTAAAAATTTTAGTTTAGATTTAAGCATCCATCTTCTTCATGATTTTAATTTACTTTTGCAATTATTGATGAAATTATATTTTTTAAAAATATTAATATAATTTTAACATTTTCATTCATTTTAAGAATGTGTATTTATTTTTTGCCGAATATTACTTTTATAAATTAATTATATAATATTCCATTATCGTTATAGGTCGCTGATTTCAGACGGCTGTCCATTGTATTGCTATTTTGATAAATCTGATTTAAAATACGTGGTGCGTAAATATTCTAGTAAAGAAGCTGCATATGTAGATAATGTCAAACAATTTGAAAATAATAAGGGGGAAAAAAAAGCTTATATCGTATTAAGAGTACCCGTAAGTTTTTTTTCGTTGAAATATGTTATTTTTATGATATTCACGCATTTAAAAAGATTATTAAATTTTTTTTATTAGAGAATTTTTCCTAATAAATTTTAATATTCAAGCCATATATATATATATATACATAATTTTTCTTTGATTAATTGAACAATTATCAAATGTTTATTTATATTATATAATTATTTTATTCATATGAGAAATACTTATATTAAATAATTACATTCAGGAATTTATCATTTTTATATTGGAAAATTTTAATGTTCTTTCATATCTATTATAATAATTACATAAGGTTTTAAACTTATCCCTTTCATTACTTTTTTAACGCTGCCATTAGAAAAAATTGTTTGTATTTTTTACAAATTACTTACTGTACTGAGTTCACTTTTCACACTTTGTTATTTTAGAGAAATCCAACCGTTGGAGATAAATTCGCTAGTAGAGCTGGTCAGAAAGGAATATGCAGTCAATTATGGGCTTCTGAAGATTTGCCATTTTCTAATTCAGGAATGGTACCAGATATTGTATTTAATCCTCATGGTTTCCCATCTCGAATGACAATAGGTAAATTATTGAAAAAACTGAAGTTTGAGAAATTAAAAAGTAGAGAGAAATTAAATTTAAAAATTTAATTCTTTCTTTTGTGACATTTTGTTGTATAAAAAAATTATTAAATAATTTGAAATTAATATTGATTTATGTATTCAGCTATGATGATAGAACTTATGGCAGGAAAAAGTGCTGCAATTGAAGGAAAAGTTTACGATGCAACACCTTTCCAATTTTCACAAAATGATACGGCAATTGATTATTTCGGAAAATTGTTGGAATCTGCAGGTTATAGTTATTACGGAACGGAAACAATGTATTCGGGAACAGATGGAAGAGAGATGAATGCCGAAATATTTTATGGCATCGTCTATTATCAGAGACTGAGGCACATGGTTATAGACAAATGGCAGGTAAAGAAACTTTTAATCTTTGCTTAATATGAATCCAAAAAAAAATTTTTACTACTTTTAGCAAAGGAAGTTTTCATCACTAAATCGAAATCTGCTTTTTTTAAGGTGTTACATAAGGATTAAAAATATTAACCAGTAAATTAAATGCATTTATGTTTTGGAAAAGTAATAATATTAGGGTTCCTTATTGCACAATTTATAAATATTATGCTCGTTTACACAAAAGAACAAAACGTTTCAAATAAAATATGATAGTCTTCACTTTCATGTATTAATTTTTGAATAAATATAAAATTTGTTACACTAAAGAAGATTGATCTCTATTTACTTTTAATAATGAATTTTTAAGTTAAAGATTCTTATATATATTTTAAGGTGAGAAGTACTGGTCCAGTGGATTCAGTTACACAACAACCAATACAAGGAAGAAAAAGAGGAGGTGGTATCAGATTTGGCGAAATGGAACGTGATGCTCTCGTTTCACACGGAGTGGCCGCTCTGATAAATGACAGGCTGTTTGAGTGCAGCGATAGATATAGCGTAAGAAATCGAGTGCAATATTTTGGTATTCTCATATAAAATTAAAAAATGTTGAATGTTTACGTCTTTTGTTTCAGACCCTTTTGTGCCGAAAATGTAATTGTATTTTAAGCCCGGATGTAGAAAAATGTCCGAATTTGAAAGAAATAAAAAAGCGATGCAGAAAATGTCCAGATGGCGGTGAAATTTGCTCTGTGGAAATTCCTTACATTTTGAGATACTTGTTAATTCAATTTGCTGCTTTTAATATTAATATGAAAGTTTTATTAGAATAAACATTAAATATTTGTAACAAATCTTTCAATTTTAAATAATTGAATACTTATTAAATTATTATTATTGCATTTAATCATAAGAATTGTTATCTATAACTGATTTTTTCATTTCTCTTATACATGTATCAGTGTTGAAACTAATCTTTGGTTACTCATTCTGGAATAAAATCTTTCCCGATAATCGAGATATATTGACGTTTTTACATAATTCATATTTACTCATTCTTTCAAAATAAAGAGCAGAAAAACCACAAAATAAACGATATATTCACGAAGATTTTGTCATTTTTTCTTTCAGAGGAAAAAAAATATAAATAAACATCAATAACGTGGTATAATTATTCCCTTATATTATTTTCTAGAAAAGAAACTTAAACTTTATGTGCAAAAGAAAGTGTCATTTTTATTGCAAGGTTACTTTTCGTAGTCATTTAATGATAAAATTATTTCTTTCATTCTGATATCATATATTAATTATTAATAAAAGCTACTTAATGATATATTTTATGACGTATTTTATATAATTCTATTGTTAGTTTTTGTAATATTACGATTATTCAAAACAACAAGCTCTATACCGTCAGTTAATCTGATAAATCAGTTGGACTAAATTATAGTTCAAATTATTTATGGGAAATTTATGGGCAAGTTATAGTCATTAATCAAACTTTGGGGTCTCAATCTGTTTACATTTTTTATTTACAGTTGTCATTTCCTTTGAATGTTAAGGGAAAGGCGATAGCTTTCATTTCAACTTTATAATTTACTCCAGCTTTAAATTAGCTACGTTTGAAACTACTATTTTATTACTGTTGGAAATGTCTCCTCGATTTTTATGCAAATATCTGTAAAATGAATAACAAGTGATTTCTCGTCTAGATAGAATTTCTATCTAACATTTGTGCAAATAAGTGTAATTTGTTCAGTGCAATTTTTTATAGAGATATTTTTATACTGATATTTTTACCTATTACTTTTTCCATTTTTAACAAGAATAAATGAGAAAAATAAAAATTAATTAACATCATTTAATCAGTTAGCTTGGAAAAAAAAGGTGAAAAAATGGCGAGGTCCTAGGGAAGAAAAGCAGTTTTTCCTCGCTCGGTGACCGCCCTCCAACACTTGTTTAGGTGCTTGCATTAACACATCCTAAATAATATTTCAATGCAATCCATAGGACATAAAAGAAAATTGATGTTTACCACATTGCAAACATTGTAAAGTAAATAAAGCGGCAGAAACTTTTAAAATTAGTTTGGAATTCGACTTGGTAAAATGAAAATGAAGGTTAGAACTTCATTATGAAATATTAAAAGGGATCACCGAAAGGCTACTACACACTTGATAATGAATTTGTATAATGAGGATTTTAAAGTTAAAGCAATAAAATATTACATTTAATAGCTTCTGTTCACTTTGATCATAAAATTATTTTGTAAAAGTATATTTTATTTGAAAAAACCAAAAACCTCTCGGAATTTTCAGTAATACCATATTTATTTCTTATTATGTTTGAAAGATGAGAAACTACGATTTCTTTTCTTTCCCACAAATTTTTTTCAATTAAAACAAGTTAAATACAGAGGGTTTCCCTTTACTCTTATTTGCATTAGTATCCATGCTGTTTAAGAAAAACGAAAACTCGTTTTCCGCCATTTTATCATTTTCCTTTGGTGCTTCATTACATTTCTGCCACAGTCCTGCAAATAAAAATAATTGAAAACATTCTTTTAAAATATATTCTAGATTTGTTGTTGACTGAAAAATTGTAGATAATGTTTTGAAATAATATAAGACATTAATCTTATTCGTTAGTTAAATATTAGTCTTATTCCCCATCAGAAAATGACTTAAATGTAATATTTAAATTAGAAGAAAAAATTAAAATTCTTGGGTCTTATAAAAGAAACAAAATTTTACTATATATT
This sequence comes from Ricinus marginatus, assembly GCA_028565995.1. Lineage (NCBI taxonomy): Eukaryota > Metazoa > Arthropoda > Insecta > Psocodea > Ricinidae > Ricinus > Ricinus marginatus. Next base: position 70,680 of record JAOWBB010010555.1, read on the forward strand.
CAATCATAAATGTAAACTGAAGATGATTTATTAAAACATTTACTTAGTTTCTTTTATATAATGCAATTCAGGTGCCTTTATTCAAAATTTTATCCGAATAAATTTTCTAATTTTTTCAACTTCTGTAAGCATTCTTAGAATTAAAAATAATACCAAGTTACGAATTATTCATAAATTTATTGGATTTCTGTTAAACTAATCTCGCTTTAAGCAATTACCTTCGTTAAAATTTTTTCTTGGATCTAAAGTTTCTTCTAATTCGCGTTTTTTACAAGTAGTTTCCGAAGTTGAAGTTGCATCACTTGTGGGAATGTTTTTCGCATTTTCTATAATTAAAAAACATCTTAAGAAATTTAAACATCAGTTTTTAAATTATGATTAGATATATTAGATAAAACTATGAAAAAATATTTGAAAATTTTTATTTGTGTCAAAAACTTTTACCTTCATAATGGAACACATTTATGAAATCAGACTCCGATTTAATGTTTTTATAAATGTCCGAAGGTGGTAATTCATTTAGATTAGTTCCATCAGTGGAGAATTTCTTTTTTTTTGCTGGACTTTCGTGAGAATCTTTATACTTTTTTGCAGATTCTATGTCGAATTTCCACTTCTGCTTTTTTAAAAATGCAGCTTCGTTTTCGTTTAAATTAATCGTTAAGCTTTTCGCACACATAGATGGCAATGACTCTAAATTCCGCGTCAGACAGAACCGTGAAGAATTTTCCATTTCAGTCATTGTTTTTGGACTTGACAGGTGTGGATTATCATCCGAATAAATCCCGTGATTAATATTAGAATTCTCCATTGGAAAGTATTGGCTATATTCTTCCATACATTCTTTTTTCGCTGAATTCAGTCCTATATTTTTATTTAATCGATTATTTTGCACAGAACATTCATTCTGAGTTATTTGATGAATTTCTGATGTGGTAGATTCACAATTTTCATGTGAAAGTTCACTTTCTACATCAAAATATAAATTTTTATCAACACAGATATCTGCTTCATTATATTTCAGATGTAAATATGAATCTTGCTCATTTTCTATTTCCAAATATTCCAAGGGTATCATAACATCGAATGCTGTAAGGTCAACTTCAAATTTCTCATTATCATTCTTTTTTATTTTTCTTTGAATGTTAAAAAGTAATGTATTTTTTTTTAGGTTATCAGTACAATAATCGACGATTTCATCTGTTGACTCCAAAATTTTCAGTTCGTCTTCTAATTTCTGCAACTGATCCCTTTTGTTTCTGAAAATTGATATCATATTTGACAATTTTCTAACAAAAAAATTAAATTTTTTTTGTATTTTGAAATTATCATTTTAAAACCAATGAAGTCAATTGACATTCCATATAATGAATATATGAATCATAAAAAATGATTACAAATTTCAAAATGAAATCAAAATATAAGCTAAGAGTTAATTTTGTAAAGAAAATGTAAATTAAATCGCAGCTCACTTAAAATATTAAATCATTAATAAAAAAACTTTTCGAAAATTTTTAATAAAATATCCCTTACTGAATTTCATCTATTAAATTTATATATTTTAAATAAATATGATATTCCTTGACAAACTCTATAGTTTTGTTTTCTAAATTATTTTTCAAGTTTTTTAGCTGATCTTTGTAATCAGACACTATTTTATGAAACCCTTCTTCTAATCTAGTTTCTTCCATATGTAATGCACAATTTTCGTCTTGAAGAGTTGAGTATTCAACTGCTAGAGGTAATTTTTTATATTCTCGCTTAAAAATAAAGAAATCAATCAACAGCACAATAAGAGCCTTTCAAATAATACAAGCCCAGAAGTTAAAAAAATGATATTATTATTAATTTTAGAATTTGTAAGAATTATAAATAAATGTATGATATACTTCAGCAGCTTCCCACTTTTCTTTGTAAGAAGTAATTATTTTATTATATTTAAGCTTTTTCTGCTTCATATTTTCTTCAGCCATAATGTAATCAGCTTTCACTTCGCATTTATAATTAAAAAGTTCACTCTGAGTTTGAAACAAACTGAAATTTACAAAAATGAGTAATCACTAAATTATAATAATTATTAAAATAAATTTAAGAAATCTCTAAATATGCTGCTTTGGAGTACTGAATGATTGCTAATATTTTGACTCTTACTTTTTTTTTAAGAACTATTAAATGCAAAAGATATATAAAAACAATTAAGAAAAAATGGATTAATTATTAAATAGTTAATAATTAACGATTAAGAGTTAAATAATTAAGTTTACATTTTACTTTTTTTTCTTACCTTTCCAAGTTCGTTGCATTTATTTTATTTCTAGCTTCCAATTCCTCCTTGATTTTTATAATTTCTGTTTTTGCTTCTGTTAATGATTCTATTTTTAATTTTAACATTTTCAAGTTTGTTTTAGCATCTAAAAAAATGATTTATTCATTCTTTATTAATTTAAAAGGAGATCTGTGAAATGATTAATGACAGATATTGAAATTAAAATATTAACTTTCAAAATACAATTCTTTAAGACTTAACAATTTGGGAATGCAAAAAAACTATTTTTTTCTGTTTCTTGCATTTATTTATAAGTATAAAATTTTTCTGTAATTTTCAAATTTTTTTTTATTTTACAGATGAATTTTATTCCATACAAATAAGCATGTATAATATCCATTATAGTGTGAACAAATGCGAAACCTAATTTTAAAGTTTTAGCTTAGATTTTCATTACATAAATATTTTATTTTATATATAACAAATTTACATTTAAATTTTAATTTATTTAAATTATATTGAATAATCTATTGCCGAACGAAACGCTATTCTTGAAAAATTAAGTAAACTTTCTATGAAACAATTTTTATAATGAAATTTCTTTGTGTTATTGTTCAGATGGCTCAAACTATCTGTTGTTTCACAGTTAATGCTAATACAAATTCAATACAAAACGTTTTAATACTTTTGCAATATTCATTGGACTCCAACAATTGAATTTTAGTGGCAGAGGAATTTTGCGAAAGAGACATTAGAGACTTCATAAACGTTGAAAGAACCGTTTCCTCTTCAGAACATATGTTTATTGATTCCATTGTAATTAAAAGAAAATGAAATAGATGTAAATATAATATTTTCATATAAGTAAGGTTCTAAATCTTAATTTCTTTTAGAGCGTCACCGTTTTCTGAATTTTTTTTAAAATGTTGAAACAAATCTGGTTTGCAAAAGTTGGTATTCCCAAAGTTAACGGCCGTTAGCTAGCGCTTAATTAGTTACAAAAACAAGTCAAAACATCTGAATTGATATAAAATCCCTTAATACCAAATAAGAGATTTTATATATAATGATTTTAAATTCTTCTTAGTAAAATTTTAATTTGAACAAATAATTTTCTAAACGTTAATATAATTTCTTTTCTTTCTTAAAAGAACTATTTTACTTTTCATATAATTTTAACTTTTTATTTAATCACTTTATTTTTATAAACTAATCTACTTTACAATAATTTTTCTAACTTTAGGTTAAATAAATTTCAAATTAAAAAATCTAAAAATTTTAAAGAAAATAATAAATTATGGGAATAATATGATGAAAGGAAATATATATACATTATGATATATCATATTGTGATAAAATCTTTGCTTATAAAATAGATAATTTAGGTTATTATTATAATTTTAAAATTTTAGAATCAAAGGCTAAAAGTGTGAAATAAATGAATGAATTATATAGAAAAATACACAGAGAGAGATGTGGTTTAAAAAAAGATAAATTCGCTGAATATGCAATCATTATTCCAGCATTTGAAAAAACTTTCTATCACTGTTTCATTATATTTTGGTTTTATGATTTTTCGTAAAGGTAACTCTCAGTTATCAATTTGCCATATTCTTCATTGCTTATTTTAAAGCCATGAGCGAACCTTAAGATTTGTTCAAAATCGAAAAGTTTCCACGTTAATTAAAATTGCCATAATTTATATTTCTACATTTATCTTTTATTTTGGTGTACACTTAAATTGTTCTGGAAATTCATTTTCGGTCTTAGAAAGCCAAATTTTAAAATAAATAGCTAAAAATAACGATTTTTTTCTTTACTACTAAAAGAAAGATCATTATAAACAACGGTGAAATAAGTCATTAAACAAGGATGATAAAAAAAGTGGCGCGTTGTTGCATATGGCAAATAGGAGGCGTTCTGCCTGCGAATTCAAAAAGGCAGTGGGTATTAACTTTTCTGTTGGGAGAACCAGTAATCGCACCGGAACTAAATGGACCTAAATTAAATTCTATTGCAAGTAAAATTAATAATTTTTTTTGTAATTCCATAGACCATTGGTTTTTAAGTTTTTACTTTTTCGAACGATATTATGTTGAACATTGACAGTGTATGTTTAGAACTGCTTTTGCAAAATAACAAGTTATGTCGAAAACGTAAATTAGTACTCATGTGGTGTTACCAGCGAATCTCAAAATCATTTGGACAAAATGCACGATTGACGTCTGAAGCTGAACGGGAGAGAACGAAAAAACGAAAGCTATCGTCATTCTTTCGATAATGCTTTTGTAATTTACGACACGTAAAATACAGCTTACATTTCGAGAATCTTGGAAGAAACTGGAGGATTATATCAATTACAAAAGTCGATGTGGAAAGCAACTTTTCTGAAGAAGTTTATAACGGTAAAAATGAAGGAAAGAGACCTCTAATTTAAGGGAGAAAATTCTTCGAAATTGTGCACAAGCTCAGTGAAATGAACATCATGGTAAACAAAACTAACAAAAACTAACCGAGGAAGTATCCGTGGTAACGGCACTGCACAGTATTTTAACATCTAAACTGTGAAAATTTTGGTCGCTCAATCGAATCCAGAGATGATTTACTACGTACTGGAACAACTAAGAATTAGGATCATCACAGAAAACGACATGAGAAGAGGAAAAGACAAGCCGGACATAAAGGATGCTGTTGAAATGTTAAAACCAAACTGAAAAATAATCGGGTATCCCAAGAGTAACAACAAATCCTAATGTGTCAATAACTGGATCAGTGCCAGTCTGCGAAAACAGAATCCAAAGGAGGTTGAGTATGAGTTCTAGTTGCAACAGAATGGAATTTAGCAAAAAAAGTGCATATAGACGCGAAGAGGTGTATTACTGATCACAGCAGAACTGAAGTATTCGTTCTGAGAGAAGTCCATGCGGCAAATTATAAACAGCAATGATCATCCTAATAAATTAGCTTTGAATCCTGCTATTTCTTATATTACTTCATTCTTAAGCCAACTACTAGAGCAGCGGTATTACTATCAGAATTCCTGACGATAGTGAAGAAAACTAGTTTAAAATCATGAGAATGAAACCAAATCAAAATCGATCCTTCGTCGTTAAATATTGCTCAGTTACACTTCAGAAGAGAAAAAAGCGGAAAGGATCTAATAGAGATTGGGGATCCTCAAAAACTTGAAAATGGATGCCCTCGCTGAGAGTTTAAAGCAGCACTGATTGATACGAAGACTATGGTGAATCCTCTGGTAAGTACGAAGAGTTGTAACTTCCTAAGTTAGATGAAAATAAAGGAAAAGAAATTACGAAAGGTAGTTGATAAGGAAGGCAGAATCGAAGGAAAGAAAAATTATCATAGGGCTAAGCATGTAAGCATAGTTTATTATCTTTATTTGCTTGAATTTCCTTGGTACTGTTCTTGCCTTATTAAATATTTAAATTTAATATTTGGGAAAATATTTACATATATTCCCAAATTTATCTCTTTTTATTTCAGATATCCACTTATTTATTGTATTTTCTTTCTTTCGGCCTCTCGACTTGTTCTCACATTTCGTTTCCGGTCAGATTCCTATATTCCTCTTGCATTCAGTCCTAAATTTGCGTCTTCGTAATACTTCCTGAATGCCTTGAGGAGGTTTCTGCCAATTTTCGGGCATTGCTTTCCTCCGTCTTGTGTTGCTTCTTATGTCTGTTAAGTTTGCCAGTTCTCATATTTCGATCTTCCGGATACCTTCTAAGGTTCGTTTGTCACTAATATTTTTCTGTAACATTTCTCTGGCATTTATCTTCATGCACCGAAGCGTTCTCGGTTTCGATTTCTGATATGATTATTTCTTCATAATCGCCATTAACAGTGGTCTCTCCATTGTAAGGACTAAATTATAATCGGTATAATCGGTATTCTCTTCTTTTGATGCTCGATTTTTCGCGTTTAATTCCTCTAGAGTCTTCGATGTTTTTCTCTTCATAACAAAGCATCTTTTTCCATCTGAATCTTTTTTCCTGTAGCATCATTTCTTTTTTCGGATCATTTTTTTGGCTCTCAGATGAAATTTTCTTCTCCCTGGCACGTTATTACTGACGTATGCTTGATATAAATGAATATTCTCATTCCAAACTTGTTTATATTTACAAAGATAATTTTCCTTAACTACACGTATATCAATATAAGTTTATTGAATTAAATTTATGAAATAGAAACTGATACTTAAATAAATATTTCATGAAA
>JAOWBB010010576.1:0-77077 GCA_028565995.1 Ricinus marginatus
ATATATTCATGCTTATTTTATTATACTTTATCAATATCCTACACGAAATTTATTAGTTTTAGTAGCTAATGTTTCTAAAATTTTTCTAATATTTCAAAATAAATATCTTCAAGGATAAATTAACGGCAAGTTATAGGTAAAAAATACGATTAGCGAATATTTTTTAGTGAGTAATTATAACAAGGCAAATATGCTGCATCTGCGTACTACTGTAAAATTATGGAGATGAATGATAAGAACGAAATTATATAACTTTTTTATATTAAGAAATAATATTAGATTCGCCTAACTCCTAATAGATGTTGGCTTTTTTCCCCTCAGATTCACTTTGTGCCTAGTTTTCGATTTATAACTAAAGTAAAACTGTTAAAATAAACTCACATAATTAATAATTTAATATTTTACTATTCAATGATATTATATTAATTGAATTTTATTAACATATATGAATCAGGAATGTTATTGATACCCTGAATAAATTAATTCGGATAAGTAAACAAATGGAAGCCCAGAGGAAAAATTAGTATCCTCTTCCTTGTGTAAATATTAATTTTTAAGTGGACAACTAATTAAGTATGTATGGCTTGAGTTCTAATTGATGCTGCTGGGGCAAGCTCCAAGCGAGTATTCAGTTCTGCAGTGTTTGAATTATGAAAATCAGATACAAATTTAATGTCCTCCAGTGATCATCCACAGATGAGTTGGAAATTATTTATGCTGTGGGGCACACCTATGGAACTGCACTTTGATTTTTCCTAATTTGGATAATATTGCGGCCCACATATCGTTTTACATCTCAATTTGGTAACAGAAAAATATTTATATATAATGAGATTTTAAATCATAAAATATGGCATTGTTTAAACTGTCATCATTATATAATGATCCGAAAATTTAATGAGCTTTTCACATTTTACGATTTATTGTATCCTCAAGAACAAGTTTATTGTCGAAAAAGCAACAGCTAATACTTATTTTAAAAAAATGAAAATTCAATAAATAAACTTAAAATGTATTGCAGATCATTCGTAGACATTTCAAACCTAATGATCAGTCTTATAAGGCGGACAAGTGTGGTATTGGACAATTAGGGGAAAGAACTCTTATAGCATAAAATTAACATTATTTGGTACTTTGGAAAATTAAAATTTTTCCATGACACATTTTTCCATGTGCTCCTAGGCCAAATAATACATCTTATTACAGGCATGCGTTTATGTATGCTTTTTGAAAAAAGCTCGAGGTAAATTTATTTAAACGAGTCACGCTTTATGACCGGTCTTTTGTAATCGGACTTCACAGCTTCCCGAAGAAATTATTTTTCTTCTCGACTTCGTAATGTCAACATTTAATTTCAAAAATGCAACTCTCAAATTTTAGTTTTCGCCGAATAAGCCAATATAATGCGAAGCCGGTTCTTTTAAACTCTTTGTACTTGGAACTTACCTCGAAGCAGGACTTTGGAACAATTTAGTTTCCGTACAGAACTTGCGTGCTTTTTCTCAACTAAATGCCTAATTGAACAGCATGACTGAGAAATGTAAATAATCTGAGCCTTAATTATAATTATTTTGAATTTGACCCTCAGTTCCATGGTAATTGTTATTGCTGAACATGATTATAAACTCTGACATATCTGAGAAATTTCGAATCTAATTTTCTATGAGAAATGTAAGCCCGATCGGAATATCTTATACATTGTTTGCTGTGATACTATTCTAAAACTTTTTAGTAGGCATTATGAAGAATGGAAAACTTTCATCAGGCCAGAGAAAATTTATAAAACTGAAAATTTTTAACTTTAGAGCCACATTCAACCAATATTAATTTTTTAAATTAACCTTATAATATATAAATCGTTTGAGTTTCAACGAAAAACTAAATATTCTGCACAATTAAATTCATAAGAGTTTTTTCGGTTTATTTCAAATGTGATAAATCTGCATAAACAGCATAAATAATGCACTACGGGTTTTGTTTACATACTTACCTGGAAGGGTTCTACTCATTATTAACAAGTGAACCATTAAATTAGTACCAGTCACCTAATTCTTGCTTTGTTTGGAATATTAGACCCAAGAATTGAGCCAAATGAGTTTTGTAACTAAATTTTGCTTCATATAAAAAAAGATCTTTGTTTCTTATAATAAGAAAAGAGAACAGAAAAGTTTTCAACTTATAGGTTTAATAAAAATATAAGAGTTGAGGAAATCTGACTGAACTTTTTCTCTTTTGAGGTAGCAGTAAATTAAGGTAAAAAATTAAAGATAAAGATGGTAAGTTTTAACGTTGTATCAGATCATTTCGCTAGGTTCAAAAGATATAAAAATAATGTTAAGGGAATATTAAAGCATAAGAAAGAAGTTTACATTTAATGTAAACTTCACTTTAAATGTGTGGATGCATAATTTAAAAGCTGTGCGGGAATTACATCACATTAACAAAGAAAATTATCTGAAGAGAGAAAAGCAATGAAAATCTCATATTTCTATTTTCACGAGGAACATTTACAAATTTTTTTGGAAAATAAGCAGCGGAAATGAAAAAATTATAAAAAAATATGATTAAAATTACCTTTTTTGTCTGCAGAAATGCCAAACTTTTGTTCACATTTTCCACTTTGTGAACTCTCATTTTCCCATTGTTCGGCTTTCCTAATTTTTCTCCTGAAATTATTTCCAGAAGCTTTAGCAATTTTTTCCCATCTGCTAAATCGACGAAAAGGTCGTCCACCTCCATTCTCGCCTGAAATCATAGGAAAATGCGAAAATGATAAAGTTAATATCAATGCCTTAAGTTCTCTGCTTTTCTTCCATTAAAAGTTATTGCCGGAAAAGTCCAAACTGGAGGTATAAAGAATCGTGCCGGAAGATATGAAATGCAAATTTTTCGCTTATCACGCGATATCCTAACCAGTGACCGCAGTCAGATGCTGAGCATCTAACTCTAACTGCAATCGAGCCAGGAATCTAATTATTTCACCTAATTGAAAAGTTATGTTAAAAGGTAGAAAAAAGACCATTAACGGGCTTTCTTTTCCTAATCTCACGATTCTTACATCGCGACCTTTACCACTTCATGCGCCGTTGTCTCCAGATGAAAATAGTTCTATGCAATTTGAAGCGCCTAATAATCATATTATTAAACATGCCTCGGAAAAAGATTGAAATTCATGTGCATCTTGCTTTTATAAGATTCTTCTATCACCGGCTTTGTCATATTTATAGTTCCTACTTTAAAACGTTCTTTTATCTTATACAATTATTTCTCAGAGTCTTAAAGATTTTCCATTCTAATCTAAATTCCATTTGTTTATTTTATATAAAAAAAACCGCACGCACAAGAAATTATATTGAAGTTAGCAAAATATGTAATTTTTCTACTATTTTAAAATTATACTTTCTACATCTCTGAGACATTTAAAACACATAATTTAAACTGCAACTTATTTTATCAGGATATTTTAAAAAAACACTAACAAAACGATTCACACAGATACTAAACTATAACAAAAATTCTAATAACAATTTTATGCATCAGATATTACTAATAGGCATTTCGAATATCCATCCATACAGTACTGCGAATTATCTAACATTTGAAAACTTTTTATCTAACAATTTGAAGAAGTAAAGAATAATAATGTTATTTTTTTTGTAAGATCGAATTCGTGATTCGCGTGCGCAAATAGTATAGATCCAAAAAAGGATAAAATAAATATCCGTTTAATTCAGAAATCGACCTCAGGAAATTTCTGACCGAATTTTATGTAATAAGTCCCCGTTTTCGTTCATCAAGATTGACTATACGGCAAACTTATCGATAAAAGATAATTATACGGCACGAAAGCAGTCTGTCAAATTGTGCACAGTTTGATCTTGAAATCTTTGTCTTTCTGCACTGTCACATTGGTGTGCGAAATTCTGCAAATTGGTATGAAGAAGATACATCTTGCTTACTGTAATTTATAAAAATAATTCTAAACTTGTGGCAAATTGTATTATTGGTGTAATAAAAGTTCAAAACTATCAATTCCTGAAAATATAAATTAGATGGGTTGTTGAAGTGAAATCAGGTCCTCTAATGTCGACGAATGAATCGAAATGAATTAAAGAATATATTTTCGTTTTTAGTTTGGACCCTTCACATCAAGAGATTCTTTCTCTCTAGTGATTCACAGCTTTGAAAATAATTCACGAAATTTTTTGGGTCATATAAATTGTATATTACGATAAGGTTGAAAGTTGATGAAGAAATCGAAGAAACAGGCTTTGATATTTGCTCACGCCAAATAGATAAGATTAGAAAATCGAAAGGATGAACGGTTGCAGGGAAAACGGGAAATATCGACAGGGAAAATGGAAGAGGTTCTGTGACCGAATACTTTAACTCATAATAAATTTCATTATTTATAAGGGCAAAAGCTTTAAGGCGAGGCGCTGTACGAGCCGTCATTATAAATTTTTAAAACTTTTTCCTCTTTCATTGTAACCATTTACTAATTATATTTTTATAATATTGTAAAAGCAAATTCTCATATTCACTAAACCGAATACGATAATTTTAACATCGAAACCGAGTTCTACAGAGCAACGTAATCAGATGACAGTATAATAAATTAGGCTGTCATCGTTGGAGTCGAGGTTTCTGCCTCAATGCAGACTGAAAAATATTAAGTATGAAGCAGAAAAAATTATATTGAAAATTTCAATTTCGACGAAAATTTTCTGGACATTGAAAAATCCTCATTTCCTTCTCACAGTAATCAGCCTAACTTCGCTAACCTAAAACGTCCTAAAAATGCAACGTTTTTGTGCACAATAATATATATATATATATACTTATACACACACACACACACGCACATAATATACGTAATATAATGTAAAGTATATATAACGGAAGTAAACAATGTTTAAATATTAATGTGATGTTTCATTGCTTTTACCGTGAATTAATTCGTATTATGTAGATTAATAGTAAAAGATAGTATATAAACGTAAAATAAAAATAGTATGTAAACGTAAAATATCGTTTTTTTTTTATAATCATGCAACTTAGTTAAGTAATATCAAGATTTAGGGTGCAGCTCGATAGGCATATTAGATGATTTTCATTGAATTTAAATTTAATTATTGTCGACTGAAAGGACGATACTTATATCCATTAATTTATAAAGTAAAGAGCAATCTTTCTATAAAGGCCTTAATCCAACAAATCGACTATCAGCGGTAACTGCTACGTAGTTATTATAGATCGTATCCTCTTATTATAGCGCTACTGGGAATTATCGAAAGTATAAGTTTTATCAGACTAAATATGTTTTCGATAACACTAACTTTTTTAATTATTATTTCAAAAGGGAAATCTTGAAATAGAAGTGTAAATTAAATTCGAATATTTTACATACCAATTAACGATTCGAATATTTTCCCATAAAGTACCTTAGAATGCAGTCGAAATGAGGGAATTAGAATGATTTATGCTTAGTTAAAAAAAATAAATCTATTTTAACGCCGGTACCTAAATTTAACGTTATAAAATAATATATTTTTCAGGAAGTATAAGAAACTTTTGTTGCATTTTCCGTTCTTATATATATATATGTATATATACACACATATATATTTTCAGTGAAATATTATTATTCGGAAAGTAACATAAAAAAGGAAGACTTACCTTTTGTAAAAATGAATTCATCCATTTTGTAAATGTCTTCTTCTGTATGTGTAGTCGTTCCTCCTGTAGGGCCTTGATCCGACCCTGCTCAAATTTTATCACATCTTCCCGTTGGGTCATGGCGGCCTGGGAAGGCCTCCTTCCGCGGTCATAATGCCCTGAAAATGTAGAGAAAAAATAATAAAATTAAACTCCCAAAAAGAGAGAAGGAAAAAAATTCCACTGTATATGAAGTTTGTCAAATTAGAGATTTGCCCCGATGCTATATTAAATGGTTGATACCTGATGATATGTTCGCCATTTTAACGAATTCCGAATGAGGTATTTTCATCATCGAACTAAGCAATCGCAGCTTTTCATCGTTCGGCAAGGGATTCGACCTTGTTTCCGACTGCTTTAAGCTGGATTTCGCAGGATATTCAAAACCCGATGGCAAAGAATTCACCCTCTCTTTGGGTTGCTCCGGATCGAAATAAACGGGATTTTCAGAGAACGACACTCTTTTTGGCTTGACGCTCTTGTCCGAGTAACGTCTGATCATTGACGAATTGTTGTCTTCCCAAGACCCGATTGTAACGGACGGTTTTTTGGACGCAAACCCCCCATTTTCATCCATTCACTTTCTGTACTTTTGTCGTTGTGCCCGCGCGAGATCGAACAAAACTAATCTCTTTTATACAAATTAAGGCACAAAGTTTTCCTCTGCTATTATCTCTTATCATCTGCAGCCCGAGAGGAATATTTACAAAAGAGCACATCGATAACATTTGGAAATAGATAACGTTTCGCTTGCAAAAGAACCATCTAACGGGAGATGTTTAAAGGATCTGCAAAAGAAAAGTCTGCAGTCGGATCTCAAATGCAAGATATCGGCCTGACTCACCCGACGCCGAATCAAGCAGCAAAAGATGGGTTATAATATTATACGACTTTAATGCTGCCGGAATGTTAATTTTTCCGAAAGGTAACTCACTTTCACGGCTAGCCAATTCTCCTTCTCACAGATTGTCTTGCATGATGAAGTTACTTGTACGTCAAGAGTTTTCTTGAGAATTGTGTATATACTAACATGGCGATGATGTAACACTTATTATTATGAAAACAATTTTTGAAACTTTTATTATTAAATATTTGAGCTGCAAAATATTTCAAGAAGCACATTATTGTAAGTGAAGACATTTTGTTTTACTTGATAATTTAAAATTATTTGTATCTGACATAAAATAAATTAACGAAAATCTATACTCCAAACAATGAACACAAATTAACAGAAAAAAAAGTTTAATTCAACAGCGCTGAGAAAAATATAGCGGAAAATAACGCAATTTTTAATGTGCGCGATAAAAAAGAATTGATGGAGATTTGGAATCTTTGGTCATCAATTGGATCAATTGGATTTTGGTCATCAAATGAAAGTGAATCTAACAAAAAAAAATATAAATATAAAAATATATCTTTTTTCTTTATAGAAAACGATTTTTAAAGGTTTAATCTATGTAAGTAGCATCCAAATAAGGATTGCCAATGTTCAAATTAAAATTTATTATTTCCGAATAATATATTAATAATTTTAAATCACTATCTTTTTCAGAAGATTTTTGTTGGCTTTATGAAAAGGTATAATATGAGTATAATAACTTTGATCTGTAGGTTGCTGTTTTAGCTGTCATTACTAAAATTAGAATACATTATTAATAAGTGTGATTTTGTATAAGCTCTCTACTTCAGTCATCATCGAAGATCAATTTTTATATTGAATACTCTTTCGTGGTGGTTCCTAGAGCTCATATTCTTATTTCTTATTACACAAAACAATGCCATTATATAAGATTTCGTTGCTATAACAAATAAAATTGCGGAAGACCTAGCCATTCCGTTTAATTCCGCAATGTTATGAAACAAATTACAAATTTTCGTCATAAAAGAACGGAAATGTCTAACTTCCGTAACTTTTTTGTAATAAATTCGAAAAATTTCTTCAACAGGCATTTCATTTGAGTGAGATGCAATTCAAGATACATAATTTGGGACATTATGTGACTTAATAACATCTAACAATAGAAAAGTGATTTTCTTTTGTCTGTTACGGTAATACTCTCGTGAAATAAATAATATTATTATTAAACAGCCAAAAAGAAACTGTTTTAATTAATGCGCAAAATATCAAACATTTTATATGAAAACTTAAAACTTTCATTTGGCATTTTAAAATATCATTCGATATGTTATCAATCTTAAATAAATTTACTATAATTTCAGTGGATCAATAAAATTTGGTGCAAATACTAAGGTATGAATTAAAACATAAATAAGGAAATTAGAATTTTTACATCTCTCTAACTCTAGTAGTTTTAAACGATAAACATTAAGGAAAAGCATTTGTAATACAGACCGAACGACAGAAATATGCGACGCATTTAAAAGCTGTAAATAACTACATAATAAAGCTTTAACATGCTGCTTTAGATAAACCGCGTGGCAGCTTCACCCTCTTTAACTAACGAATGTATTTGTGTCTCATTTGAAATCCTAACCTCGAATAGATGTTGAATATTGACCAACACTTAATATCTATTCGAGGTTAGATGTTGCAGAAGCACATTAACTTTTTAAATATCAAAATTTTCTACAGAGAATAATATTCTTTCATTTAATTTGTATTATTCTATATTTTTAAGAAAATTTTCTCGAAAAAAATTTTCAAATTTGGAAAATAGATGCATGTTATTTAAACAACTATAAGTCACATTCATTATTTTATTAAAAATAAATTAATTATTCTCTTGTTTTTCAGTAACAAAGTGATATATTCATCAATAACTTAATCATTATTGCATATTATTCTACATTCGAATTATGTAAAGATAATGTTTTTGCATTTATTTTACAAAGATGGAGAATTATTAAATTTATCATCCATTTATTTCAATCTGAAAATAAATAAATATTGCATTAGCTTAAAAGAAAGAAAATTATTTTTTTTAAAGATAAGATAGCAAGCAACATTTAAATAATTAACCAACTCTTCCTTAGCAAAAAACGCTAAAATTCATGTAATAAGCCTAAGTATTAAATGTTTTTGTTTTTCATTTCCTTTTAAGAATTTTATACATTTGAAATATTTAAAATAGTTGACCAATTTACTTTAAATACAAATATGAAAAGCTAAAACATTATAAAAATTTTCATTTAAATATGAAAATATATACGACATATTAATTAAAACATTATGACTTTAAAATGATCTAATCTAACAAACATCAATAGTATGATGAATAATTACTAAAGATATTTAAATTTAAAATTCTTACAACTATTTTATATAAAGTTAATATTTTTTAAAATAAGGATTATGCTCGTGAAGAAGTGTAATTGATTAAAAAAAAAAAGGCTCGATTAGATTTGTCAGAAATATTGTTCAAAAGAACTGTAATAACGGAAGAAAAAAATTTTTTTTCTGTGAAACAAACCTAAAACCTAAGGAAATAATGATTTTTAGAGACGCTTTACACGTGACAGAGGTAATTACACGGGAGACATTCTATTATTTTTAGGGATTCCGCAAAATAGCATCCCGCATGTGCTCCTATATTTAAAAACTCCCATTTCACGAATAAAAAAAAAATTAAAATCCAGCAGTTGGTGCTGGTTGTTAAATGAAAGGAGACTAAACAAGATATTTTTAGAGGTAATTAAGAGTAGTAATAAAGAAATTATTTTTTCGAAGTGTTCACAGGCTTCGGACTTACGAATTCCATGTTTAATATATCCATTGAGATTTTAAAATATATTTTTTGAAAAATAATGACTTCTAGTTTATTTTTCTAGTTTACTGATCAGACTCACAATTCGTAACGGACATTAAACAATTCTTAAATGTTGTACGTAAAATTGAAAGAATATTCCTTCGCTAAACTATAAAACGAGTCTGTTTGACGGAAATAAACTCCAGAACAGACATCCACCCTCTATTTTTTGGTTCTAATTTTGGAAAATGGAATATCTTAATAGTTTATTTTCAAGTTAAACTCTATCTTCCATTAACATTTTCCAATTTCTTGACAAATTAAATAAGGCTGTCCATCACAGCAGAAAACTGAACCGACACACCTTGTGTAATATTCTAACAAAAATTATTTAATCATTTTCTGGTAGAATTCTGGTAGAATTCAAAAACATTTCTGAAAAGTGCTTTTATTTTTTGATTTTTGAAAAATTGATTTTTAAAAAGATTTAAGCTATAAGAAAAATCTTATGAAGATTTTTATTACAGTATTTAAAATTAAATTTACAAAAAGTAATAAATCAGAAAAAGAAAAATGAACACATGAAATTTTAACCCTAACCTGCTGGGGCCATAGAAACTAATATAATGATTAATAAATGAATGTTACAATTGGACAATAAACAAAGCTGTAAAGTAATCCGAATTATTATTTTATGTTGTCTGCTAAAAGGTAAAAAATAATCGTGAATGGAATTTTTTCTTAGTATAAGAGACATGATTTTAATCTTAACAAAAGGCTCACCCATATTTCTTATTTATTCTCACGTTAATTTCACTTGCACTTTTTTCAGAAATGTATAACATTTTTTCATATATAAAATATCCGAAAGAGAAATCATAAATCATTTTTAATGCACAGCACTTTATTATTATTATTATTATTATTATTATTATATCTATATTATGATATGAATTTTTTCTTCATGGCACATCCAATTCCATTTAGTCTGAACTTAGTTAAACATCATAAAATTGATTTTTTCTCTATTCTCTTTCTGACTCAATCAAATATATCTTTAAAAAGATAAATACTGAATACTTAAGGTTATCAATACTTTCAACGTATAACTGATTTTTAAGACTTTTGTTTCACTCCAACAGTGTATTTAAATCTGCCCAAGAGCAACTATAACCTGCTTTGATCGTTTTTTGCGTTAGGTAAGATACAGATCTGTCCAAGAATATATAAAAATTAGTAGCTATTTATGACTATTTTTTTCCATTTGCTTGATGATAAATCCTGAAACACGAAATGCAGTTATTTGGCCCGAATTTTAGATTCATAAGAAATTTTACTGAATATTTCACTGTGCCCGAAACGGTTCAAATTGATTGTCTTGATTTTTTATTGTAAGAAGAGCAGACAACGTTAAGATTTATCGAGCCTCCCGGGTTTCTCACCCAATTTTACGAGACGCACATTTTTTACTAACCCGTATTAAACACTTGTGGAGATTCTGAAAGGCAGGTAAAAAACGAGGAATCGAAACAAACTAATGAAGCCCTTGTAATTATCGTACACCAAAAAAATTCTTGGGAAGCGTTAACGTGTATTAACATTTTTTCACGGAGGCATGGAACAAAATTTTTAAAGTTTATGGTTGAACACGAATTAAACGTTTTCTGAGCTGTCTTAAATAAATTAAAAACATTCTACATTTCTTTTACATCTCTTGAAAGAAAAATGGATAATTGCGTTATGACGACTATTCCCGCAGCATCATGCAATATTTCGATGCTCTGATAATTTGATATCGTAATTTTCATGCTTCCGCGCACTGGTCTTGCTTCAGCTTTTCATCGCAGCAAATGCTCAGATATCACGATCTTTGATGCGGACTATCAGATGCCCTGGATGCTCGCAGAAAACCTGCCACAAAAGCCCATTTCCACTCTTTGCTAATGTTAACTTTCGACCTCTGCTTCGCCAAGAATTTGATGACGCAAACGCCTTTACCGTGCTCGTACAAGTAGAAAAGCATAAGAAAAGAATGTGCATACGTACATCAACGGTTAAATTATCATAACTGTTAAGGATTTATACATCAAACTACCGCTAGCAGGATTGATTTTAGAGCTTCCGTACTTAAGGCTTGGCATGAGCCCAGAATTTGCTAGGAGCCAGGGAACCTGCTTCGGCGAAATTAAGTCGATCGAGCGGATTATGTTAAGTTATATAAATGATGGTAAATTTCGCGGCATTTGCTAATCATAGCTTCTCCTACCTATTCGTCTGCTATAGTGAAGTACAAGTGACTGAGAGCAGAAAAAGATTTTGCTAAAGGCGTTGTTTTTCAGAATCGGTTAAGAGGATGGGAACGAATATTTGAATTTATTACCGGTTTTAGCCGTTTGAGGACATCGATGAATTCAACTTTTGACATTATAAAGTGAGGTTTTATTAAATATTTAAAATCAAAAGGAAAAGGTGACTTTCGCTTTAACGATACCTTATTAATAACAAATGTTCTGTCCTTAATGATACAAAAGTAAAAGATAATAAAACTATACTAGCAAATGCGTTTCGATATTATAAAAACCGATTAACGGCGATTAAATTAAAGCCGAGAAAAGTAGTTCCTTTTAACAGAAAATGTTAACATATAGTGTGATGAAAAAGAAATTTGGTTTTAACTTTAAATAATTTTTACGGTTTACATTCAAGCACTATCTTTTTTATTTAAATTTGGCATAAAAAATTATAATAAAAACTAAATCTTTCAAACAAACTGGTTCAAACTAAAAAAGTTATGAAACTTTATTAGAAAAAAATATTAAATTCTAAATCCTTTCAAAACTTGTTCCAAAATCATAATAATACTATTCAGAGAATGTCTGATTCCTAATATATTTTATATTTTAAGGTGGGATCAAGAGGGATCAATTTTTTAGTTCAAAAATATCAATTTTTCCATGTGATTAGTTTACTTATCTCATCTTTTCTTATATAACAATTGAAGCTCACGTTTTTTTGAACAACAAACATGAAATTGTAAGATAAAAAGTTAAGAAAAGTGATCGTGACATAAAAGGACGATTGCTTTCATGCAGTATATGTCTATCATGAAAATTTAGCAAAACCTGCAAGAGTGAAATTTTTTCAATATTTGAACCAAAGAATACTTTAATGTACTTCAGTATCGAATGATTTGAAATTTCTATGGTAATTACTAAAACAGCTTGTTGGTTATTCTTTGGAAAAAAATAATATCAACATAGGTTTCTTTTTGCGTTATACAGATTTATTTCGTTTCTTCATTAATTATTCAATAATTCTACACATAGTATGATAGCATATATTTAGCTGCATAAATTTTCAAAAAATAAAACAACAAAAGTAAGAAATCAATCTATTTCATTAATTAATCATTTAGTTCTTCCCATCAAAAATTGAGAATTTATAAATCGATATAAACTGAATAATTAATATTTCATAATAATTAATAATACTAAAACAGTTTATATAAATAATTAAAATGTCACTGAAGTTTTTTTATTTAATAAAAATATCTATTAAGATAAATTTTCAAAATAGCAAAAACAAACCATTTTATAAAACCTAAAAAAGGATTTTGCAGTTAGATTTTTTTATGAAAGGGTTAAAAGGAATATAGGTTAATGCTATGATAATTGAAGAAAAGTATACATTTTAAAACTCGAAGAACATCTTTTTAGGGATCACGAAGCTTCTTTGCTGAAAAATGGCAATCTTATACAAACTCGATATATTTAAAAATGTTACTTTATATCATGAGAATGCCAAAGGGCGCGAAAAGAATTCCGTAAAGCGAGGCGTTGCTCTTAGGAAAGATTCTCATAAAATAAGATGGTCAGCATTTTTTTCAGCTGTTATTAAACGATTGATAATTCGTAATATAAAAACTGAAAATTTAACTTAATATGTCGAAAAACAAGAAAATGCAATGAAGATTAGTTTAGCAATATCGAATTTTAAGATACAAGAAATCCACTAAAACTTATTAAAAAGAATTAAAGTTTAGTTTGCAGCAAATGCTGATTACGAATCTTATAAAAAAGATTTTCATATTTATTTACTTGCTTTCAAAACAAATGAAATTATCTTATATTTTATTGAAACCTTCAATTTTGTCACGGCTGTCGAAAAAGTTTTCTCCGGGCAAATTTCAATGGATGACTTTATCCACTTGATATTTGGATAGCATATATTGATATATATATATATATGAACGTTCCGATTAGCTTGACTTACTTCTAAAGAACAAATATAACTTTTATGACAAGCAAAGACCTTGTATTTCAAGTATCTGACACGTTGCAAAATACTAGGCAATGAAGCGTTGCTGAGCATATGATTTTTGCGGAATAAATATTCAGAATACACTGAATGAACGATTTAGATAATATATCGCAATATTCAACACAATTTAATATATATTAGTATTTCTATCAGTTTAAAATTAATACAGTTAACAATATGAGTGTTACATTCGATACTATACCGCATAACGTGCTGCAGAATTTTTTTAATCGTAAAGCACAATAAATTTTTAGTTTATGGATTTAAATTACGTTTTAATTTTTATTACGTTTTAGTAATTACGTTTATAGTATACGTTAATTAGGTGTTCCATGCCATAGATTATATCATACTATGTGGTTACTATGATAAAAATGTGGGTGAACCTATTCGAAGATACGCGTACAACAAAAGTGGTCGCACTGAAAATCTTCCATTTGACTTATAAAAATTTTAAATTAATTGTCATATATCTTTACAATCCAATAAAATTTATATTAATAATTTTAGTAAAAAGTTTAATTTTTTTTTTGAGTATATCTAAAAAAGTATGATACAAGATTGCTTTATTTATCTAAGTATTGTAAATAATACTAAGCAACAAAGAAGGAATGGGTTTTGAAGCGTATTAAATTAAAAAAAAAGTGATACAAATGCATTTGCATTTATAGACTACTTGCATCTTTTTAAATATTCATAATACTAAAGATAGATTTTTGGAGAAAGACAAGTTTTTTTTTAGCAAAAACGAGGATAATTTCTAAGTAAAAATTGTACAAATAACGTCGTTACTTATAATTTTATAAAGTTCCTTTGCAAGATTATGATTAATTTCTTCCAAGAATTTATAAAGTAATCATTTTCGTCAAGTTTTGTGTCAAATTTGATTTTTTTGTTATGTTAAAGTGATGCCACTGCAATCATTAGAGTGTGACAGAAAAATCTCACGAATGCTATTTGGAATTGCTAAGAAATTTAACTGATGACAAATGAACACCACGTTTTATTCTGGATCATTTCTTAAACAAATTTTGATTGAAACTCATGACTAAACACGAATCACATGATATTTCACGGGGAACAATTTTACAGTTTCTATTCACAGTACAACAGTCGCACCAGGTTAATAACAATATTGCAAATTTACGAGAAAAAATAGTGAAAGAATTAACAATATTTATGAAATCCTGCCGGATAAAAAATGATGTAATCTGAAAATTTTTATAATCTTCTTCAAAAAACCATTGGGAAAATACATATGAATACTTGTCAAAAGTAATTTGGCCTAAAATAATGAATTACATTTGGACTTTTAACCTAAATAGTATTTGTAAAATTATGTTACATTCGTAATGCATTGCAAAGCATAATGAATTTAATTCGAAAAAAGGTTATAAATTCAAATAATCCACCATTTCTTCACATTTTCTTCCTCGAAACTAAAAATAGACAAGTAAAAAAGAATTATCGATCGAAAGAATTATACAAATAGCTAAGTTACGAGTTTGTGATAGTGAAGGTTTAAAACGTGAATTTGTATCAATAAAAAATCAGTTTCACTAGAAATAAATAAAAATTTATACAAAAAACAAAATGATTAAGAAACTAATAACCAATTGATCTAAAATTAATTGCAATTTGCCTTAACCTCTCTCGGAATACATCTCCAATAATGCATTGCAAATTGCAAAAATTACATCTTTTATAAATTTAATGTCAAAATACAAAAATGAATTTATAACATCTTAATATTTATTAATGTTCCTTAAAATTTCAAAATAATATGATTAACTGCTATCAAATTTTTATTTATATGTTTGTTACTTCTTATTAATTATGCATTTAATTGGTAAAAATATGACATAAATAATGTTAGGTATCGATAATTCTCTAGATAACGGATAGATACGATGGGACAGTAGAGAACATAATCTGCAGTAAATGTAATTGTATACTGCTGTGATACCTTGTGATTTTGAGAGCTTATATACCACGAACTTCTTATTTTAAGTAAAAATGACCATGGAAGAATATTTTTTTTGTTATAAAACTCTATGTGAGTGCCCTAATTTTTTTCTCACAAACAAAATGATATGCTTTTTATATCGTGCCATAACCATGCTTTACACGGAATATCCTTTCATTTAATAGTCAATGCTGTAAATTGAAATCTTAATATTTTAATGAAAAGTGTGCTGCGAACCATGAATGATACGAAAGGAAGTTCGACCAAATATTTTAAACTGATATCTTTAAAATATAATCTTTCTTGTGATGTATCAGTTATCATTTCCGCCTTTTTCCTATAATATGACAAAAAAGTGACGCATATCGTCTTAAAACTTCAAAAGTTATCCATATTTATAATATTTATATGAAATAATATAGGAAATCGTTTTAAAAAAGTTGCTAAACATATACTCATACGAATGATATTGTTATAAAGTCAGAATATTTTGCTTGGTTCTGGTACATCCAAAATAAACTAGAAATTGAAGGCTAACTATTTATGTATGTGAATATATATACACATACTAAATACTTTAATACTGATCACAATTTTTAGTCATCTAAAGCTTTAAATAAGATAAAAATAAATTTTTTAAAAGTGTGTTATGTTGAATATTTAACATTTAGTCTGGATGTCACTGGAAGATATCACTAACAACATATTATTCAATTCATTTTATTACCTGTTGGCCTTGTTAAATGCTTGCCATTCACTGGAAAAAAGGAATTGAAAAAGCAAAATAACAAAAGGAGTATTTGCAGCTATGTTCATTACTGAAGTACTTTCTCTGCATACAATTCTCCACATTCTACACGGCACAAACCTAAAATATTTCCGTCGATTCAAAACAATCCATGACCCATAGGTGGTTTTCTATTGTTGTCCCTTTCAAAAGCCCATACCATTTTAAATTATTGTATTTTATTTCCTGCCAATCCCAAAACTTATGCACTAAACAGAAAATACGTTTGGTATTTACAATTTATTTTAGGAAGTGAAATACTAATGACAGTACAAATTTGATAAAGTGCAGGTCATTAAATCTGTACGCAGGAGTTGAATAAAAAAAAAATGCATTGCATGATGTACCTCAACCTGACCAGACCCGAGCTACATTCTACAATTAATTACATAACAAGGCTAAGCCAGCACTTTATTCTAAGCACCTGTATCTTTTTTTTTGTCAATACTTTCTAGATATGACCGGCAAATTGAAAATTAGGGCAAACAAGGTCAGAATCAAGTACAAAGAACGAGGTTATTTGAACAATATCAGAAAATACTAACGAAGACTTGATGAGGAGGAAGGCACGAAGAGACCTTCAATGTGCTGATTAATTGTAAAACCAAAAAATTATTACTTTAATGAAAATGAAATTATTATTTCTTAAACTATTATGTTTTTATTACTTTTATGTTTATTTTTTTGCATAAATTAATCAGAATTCTCAGAAATTATAAAACAGAAATTTAAAATTTTTTAGCATGATCAGAATAATTGAAAAAATTCTTAAAAAAAATAAACAACCAATAATTTTTATTGCTACTTGCATAACCAGTACATTGAGTTTTATAAGTATATTTTTAGGAAATTTTAATCTAAGTTACGATTAAAAATATAATGTTACGTAAATATATTAAAAAAACTTCTAATTTTAGAATATGTACTATCTTGAATTTTATAAATCTTTTTGTAATGAAAGAAACTGTGGCTTTTTTTCGGATAAAAAAAAGCCTGATATATATAAAAATATTAATGTTCTTTAGCTAATACACAATAAATTAATAAGGTAATCTGAAATTTCTGAAATATTTATATTTGTAATATAGTTACACTACGTTAACTATTACTATTAACTAGTTTAAAAAATGTTTTTCAATAACATTTGTCATTACTATTTTCACGTTTAGTCAATGCAGACAATTTGCCTCATAACTGGCAAATATTGCAAGAAAATTGAAAGTAAACTCGTTTTTTTCCATTATCTCATCAGCTTTAATAAGTAAATCATATTTTTAAACCGATGCCAAATGCAGTAATAATATCACAAATCAAAATTACTATTCGTTCCTCATACATATGTATCTATATGTATAAATATTTGGCACTACTTTATGAATGGATAGAAATAGACTGAATATGCATATTTTTTTATATTTTCTGATATATAAGACAGTAGCTTTTTTATACAATTTAACATTAAACTGTATGTAATTCACAGACAGTGAATTTCAGTTTTCAGGTTCAGAATTCAGGTTTCAGCGTTTCATTCAGTAAAATATAATTTTGTTGCCTAAAACTTTGTATCTCTCTTGATAGCTCGTCAGTGGACTTATGGCAATTGAAACGAAAAGAAAAATCACTCTTCCATTCGGCTTATGTACATCTAAATAATAGATATATTAATATTTAAGTTGTTTCCACGACCTCCGGAGATTTCAATTGTCTATTAAGCATAAGTAATTACATTACCAATTAAGTTTCTATAGTGAATATTTAACTTATAAGGAGATTGGAAAGGAGGCTGAAAAAAATTTGTTTTCATAATTTGTTTCCTGAGTTTGATAAATTATTTTAAACAATGAGGAAATATTATAACAGTCATTTTAGATTAAACGTATGTTAAGGGACTGAATTCCAAATTTTTATACAGAGTTAGGCATAACATAAGATATATATGTTGAAACGTATTCTTATAACATTTAACTCTCCAACAGAGGGGTGTGGACTAAAAAGAGGTGTGGGCCACATCTTTGAATTACAACTCAAATATTTCCTGCCGTAATAAACAAAAACAAGCATCTCTAAGTAGTTATGTTCACTACCTGCCCTTTTATTTTTGTATTTTCGAAAATTTATTTAGTGAACAGATAAATTTTTTTCCGTAATCTAAATCAAGCGCTAACAATGGTTATGAATAATTTAAAACTATTTTTGACAAAAGAAAACGAGAAGCTTATAGTTAAGGATTTCATTTCCTGAACAATTTGGTAATAAATAACATCAATTTCCAATAAAAATTTACAAGTTTCTATCGAAATGGCTTTGCCACATTTTGTAATCTCTTTATGCAATTACTTTACTAAAACTAGAAGAGAACTGGATTACCTATTAAAAAATCGGTTTTATGATATTAAAAATATATTGTAAACGATATTTATAAAAAAAAACCAATAAATCTCTCACTTGATTTTAATTAAGCTGGAAAATTGTAAATTAAAGAAATTATTTGGCGACGAAAAATATAATTAAAATAATAAATTATATAAATATTGCGAAATTCATTATTTTAGTAACGAATAAAAATTAACGATTCAACAGTCAATTAAAAAAACCATCATTTGATAGGGACTAATATATTAGTATATATATGAAGTTGAAACAAATTTATCTGAACTTTTATTACATGAAGTTTTTGTTCTCTTTCCTCTATTATTTTAATCTTTATATAACACTCAATATTCACATTCTTCAGAATATATATATTTTAATAACATATATATATTTAAAAAAATATTTTTGTTGATATACTAATTACACTATATATAATACTTTATGTACTATATATTATATAAAAATTTTAGAAATCATAGTATAACTAATAATTTTTCATTCTCATTTTCCAGATCTATCATAAAATTAAAAAATTTTATGTGATTAAATTTTTGCTTATACGCAAATATATAAGCATTGCTTTCTTGGTACTTAATGGTAATTTTAATGATTTTTCTATTTTTTTAATCATTTTTTAAAGACATGAATTAACTATTTGCGATTATTTTTTTATTTAGTCATATTTTATTTACGTCTGTTTAATTCAATAAATTCGTACTTATGTTTATATCTGTTATTGTCTTTATTACAGTAAAGATATATATACCATCAAAAATTTAAAATATAATTTCAATATTATTTATTTACTTTTTAGTTCGGACAATCATATTAATTCAAATCAATGAATATGCTTGGTTTACTTGTCTGAAATAGTCTATGTTGTAAACAATAAATAAAACATAACAACACGTTACATTAAAATAATACATATTATACTTATTATAGTATATTCATTATTAACAAGTACATAATGACATATTTAAACATTTCTAATTTTGTTTTTCTGTCGATAAAAATCTTGTTTAAAAAAATATTTCTGTGTGCAATTTTACGAATTTTCATAAAAATTTTATGATCAATAAATAAAGTTGTGTAAACTTGGTAAAATATAAAATTTAAATACGATTATGTAATATCTAAAGATGAAATTGGAAATTTTTATTTGAGATTTTTCAAGATACTTTAAAAAAACAAATAATCAATTTAATATAAGAAGGTTTGACTGAAAAATAAATAATAAATTAATAAAATTAAAAATAATATATTTTAATATAAGGATGAAGAAATATAATTTTTATTAAAAGTCTGCCAATGAATAAACAAATGAATAAATAAAGGAATAAACAAAAATCGGAAATAATTTTTCCCCCCGAGATATATATTAAAAGATATAACATTATAAATGTTGACGAAACCGTTTCGTGCAACTCTTAAATTACAATCAATAATCCAGTAAATCCATAGTATGATACAGTCACACAGAGTAACAAATAATTCTGAAAAATTTATTTATTTAAAAGGCAAGTGAGTTTGATAAATCGTGCACACCAGAAATAACATTCAGAAGTTTGATGTACTAGTGAATTTTCTTACAATAACAAAATGTTTCATTAAAAATATTTTCAGTTATAAAAGGTAAAGTTGCAAGCCAATCTTGTATTTTAATTGTAATTTAAATGTAATTACTTTACAAATAATATTGATAAATCAAAAATATCCGATTCCAGTAAGAAAATGAAGTACAATTTATATTTATAAAAAAGCGAATTCGGAAATTTATGTGATTACCAATCCAAACAAATGAATTTCTATAAATTTTTAAATCTCAAAGAGCTACGCATGATCTAAAGTAAGAAAGGCACAATATAATAGGAATATAAATTTTAAGGCACGCTTAAAAATGTAATGATATTTTGATTCAAATCGAATAGTAAATTGTTCAGTTTGACAATAGTGAATTCTACCTAAGTCGTAATAAAAAATATATCTAGGGAAATCTAAGGAAGATTGCCTTTAAATTTTATTCAGGGAAACTATTTTTCACTCCATTTGTCAATGAAACTTTTTATAAAATTCGCTCGGAAAATTTCAAATTTTTTATTCTTTGAACTACATATGATAAATGATCATTGCATTATAATAAAAAAATATAAAATAAATTATTAATGCATCAATTTTTTTCGATGACAATATTTGACAAGATTCTATATTATCTGAAAAAATTGTGCTGATGTAATAAAATCAAAGGTATTAAGACCAAATAAAATAATCGTTGCAGAATTAAGGTCGACGTAAAATTGCAGTAAATTATCCAAAAGGCATTATCAATTTGGAACGATCATAAGTATTCTAGATGCGACTACAATTATACATTTTTGTGGTGCAAATCGTAATCTTTCCAAGTACTCCATGACGAACATTTGACCAGTACATGAGTAAATCTTGATTCTGGGAAGATTGTTAAAGGATTACTTTTTTTAAACCAAAAGCGGATAATACGGCTTTCGTATATGAGGTCAGAGAAAAACGACATGAATACCACCAGAACAGCAAATGGTTAAATGGCTTACAAATATAATAATTTAAATGGCTGCAAATATAATAATTTTCCGATGACCAAGATAATTTAACATACTACATTACAATATTTTTAAATCAAGATTTTTTTCAAAATCCCAAAATTACATTCCTAAATTATTGAATATTCCTTAATCACTATCACTTGAAAAATTCCCAAACCAGAACTTTTTACTCTATATAATCATCTCTCTTTACAATTTTTTGAATTTCAAATCATCAATTTGGGTAAACATTTCTTCAAAGGATTTTCCCACCTCCTCCCACAAGTTCGCATTTTAAGCGATTTTCTCGGTTAAAACGAATATTCCCGAACCAATCCATGCTCTTCGGATGATGTCATGAGCGTATCTGCTACAAGAGAAGCAAATTACGGTAATTCAAGTCAATAAATATCTAAATACAGAACAGTCAAACACGACAGGCTAAATTGATTACGTCCTTCGGAACCATTTTCCTATTTTTTTTTTCTTGTTAATTCATCAAATCCATTCGGATTTTCATCAAACGTCCGCGGAGCTTTAAATCCTCGACCTTGGATTTTAGATACCGATTTATTTTTCCTGTGAATTAGCGCTGGAGACTAGCTAAGCAATTCGTGCATGTAACCTGCGAACTTTAAGTCGTGTGCTTGCGAAACGCGCGAGAGTTCTGCCTCGGCGAGGATTACGCGTGATTTTCAATGATGAAATCATACCGGAGGCGCGTCGCCCAATATCGATGGGTGAACGATCAATTCGCGGATTCCTTCACGCATACGACATTTATGTGGGTGTGTGCCTTTTCGTTCGTTATTCCAGCAGAATGCTAACAAACGGCACGTGATTGGATCAAGTAAAACACAAAATAACGTTTCACTCGTAAAAAAATTAAAACGCGATCATTTAACCAAAATAAGTGGGATATTATGGGTTTTAAGAACAGAATGAATTAATGGCGTTGGTCGACGACTTAAAACTGTATATAGATAACATGAATTTAAACAGGGGTTTAAACATTCACGCGCGCCAGAGACATAATGAATTACTGAATAATTCTGAAGTGGCATTTATGGGCGGCTAAGAATTTCTTGAACTCCGAATAGTTCTTACAAGACATAAAAATTTTAAAAAATCAGGCTAAACCTCTATAATGACTGACAGGCAAAAAATATCACTGAATTTAAACAACAGATATATTTTAAAACGTAATATGACCAAAGCGAAGAGATTAATGTTTACTTAAAAAATAATCTGACGGGGGTTTGAACTTCATCTTTGAGGCCAATCTACCATGGAATAACAGACAAAACCAATGAAAAAGTGCAAATGGACACAAAATATTTGAATTAGTTAATATGTAGACAAACAAAATTCATAGTTAAGTAGATGGTGTGAAATTCATCACTAATTAATGCTAATAGCCAACGCACATTTCAGAAGTCTTGATATATATACATATATTCAAGTTTAAATCTGCATTATAGGCATTCAATTAAAAATTCAGATAGTATTTCGAACTAATTTGATTTGAACAGTAAAAGATATATATATTTCTTTCCAGTTCGGCTATCTAATTTTTAAATACTTCTTACTCGTAAAATATTAATATTTAACTTAAAATTTTTAATAATTTTTTAATAACTTTTTAAAAAATTTAAAAAAATTAGATTATTAAAATCTAATTTTTTTAAATTTTTTTTAATAACGGATGGTATTTAAATTGCCTAATATGAATGTTGATGAATCTTATAGACCAAGCAATCACAGAATTTAATATGAATTCCGAAACACCGCAAATAAATTTTGAAAATATAGAAAAAAAGTTTCGACGTCAAATATGAGACAATAAACAAAATTAATTCCATAAAGTTGTTTAAAAGAGGTAGTAATAAAATTAGAACAGTTAAATATAGTACAGAAATTAAACTCCTTGCACGAAAATAACGTTTGAAGTATGGAAATGTATAAATCAATGTATTTAATTTTTTAATGTTTAAAGAGAATCTGAAATTAAAAATTTCAGAGTGATACTATTAAAAATAAAAATAAAAAAAAAAAGTATTTGGTTATCTTTAAGTTAAAACCTACCGAAGAATGTCACTAGAGAAGAATATAAAAAGAGTCTAGAAATTCTAAATAATATATGTGGAATAATCCACTAGAGTGATGTAAAACAATAAAACTAATATAATTGCACGCCATCAGGAAAATGCCTCTTAAAAATAATTGTAAAACATACGGAATGCACAAAACGAAATTCGGTATCGAAAATTCGAAGATCTATGAAGTAAATACTGTAGAGCAATACTGCAGTATTAATTTGAAACTTAACAGTTCCTTTCTTTCAAAACATTTCATTCAATCATTCAGTCATTCATTCATGCAATCATAAGTAAATATTTATGGCTATTTAGTGGTGAAAGAGGATGAGAGAGTGAAAAAAATGTTTATTCCATTCATTAACATAATAGTGTAGAGAAGAACCATTTGTTTAAGATATCTGATTGAAACTAATTTTTTAATAAAATTGATTCAAGATTATATTTGAGGATAAAGATTAATCCTTTAAGAAAAACAAGAAAGGCCTTTTTTACAGCTTTATTAAAATCAATTGTAGAATCGTGATCTCATCACAAGCTTTATCATTGTCTAAAAAAAATTGTGATTGCTAGGAAATTACAGTGCAACACAAAAGTCATTCTTTTTTATCGAAGAAAAAAAAATCATAGTTTATATACCTAATATAAATTGGTTGTATGCACAATACATTAATTTATAATAAAACTGTATTAATTTATTAGTCATGAATAATAATTTTTTATAAATATTAATATAATTTATAAAATTTAATACGTTACTGTTAAGAATGCTTGAAATTATAAATCTCATACATACTATGAACGGAGAAATGAAATATCAATATAAATTATTTAGATCTAAGTTGAACGTTATTCATCTGCTTATTATATAAAGACTTATGAATTTATGGAACAGTTAATATATTTATATTTTTTTTTATCATTATCATCAAATGCTAATATTTGGGTTAGGTAAAGTCATTCGGAATTAATGTCATACAAAAATGACAGACAGAAGAAAACGCCCTTGTAAAATTAATTCATCATATCACGGAGACACCATTGTATAAACTTTTATTTTCTAAGAATCCGAGATCATGTTAAAAAAAACATAAGCAACTATACTCTTCAGTAATCAAAATGTCATTGTAACGAGATCAAAAATACAGTAAATTCCCAAGAAATTTAAAAACTTGAATTGACCAATGCCTATAGAGGAACATACTGGACAGGTTTTGTAAGTAGATAGCGGCAGTTACAGAGGTAATTACTATTTAGAAATGTTCCAAAAAACGGGCGAAATAAAACAGGACGGTCCACAACCCAGGAATGACAGACATACTTGAACAACATTTATTACTCAATGAATTATTTAATTCTGTTGATGTAGAAAATTCTATTTCACGACGTGACGAAGACATGAAGAAACTTTATAAACTTGATACCTGTTATGTTGTTATAAGTTTGCAGTCTTGTATAAAAATTTTTTTTTTTTTATGCAAGACCGTGTAAATTCTTTCTCCTTTGTAATTCTTTCTCAAAGCAAGGTCAATTATAATTATATTCCAGTTATAACCGGAGAATACTGGTAACCTATATAACATTCATAAAGCCTTTTTAGTTAGGAAGGGGAGAACATTCCTCAATAAAGGATTATCGAGAAATGAGTTCTCAAATATTAATGAATATAATGAATTCAGACATTAATGAAAGCGATGAACTGCTCGTTAAAATTTTTAAAAATTATATATTTGAACTTTCAGCATTTTAAACCTTGAATTTAAAATTTTGAAAAAGTGACACTTCTTATAAAAGATAAAAGGATTCGTGTAATAAACATGAATGCCTTGAATAGAAAAGAAACGAACATATATGAAAACTAATTTAATGAAAAAAAAAAAATCTTCATAGAAACATTAAAACGAGAAAAAACTGTCATTTTGCAAGCTGGTTTATTTCGGCATTTCCACTTCGCTGATAGTAAAATGTAATTTATACGAGACCAAAAATTATAGGCATGATAACTTTTCAAGCATGAGTTATATCGATTAAAAAGAAAGCATTTGACAAATTTAATAAAATAAAAGAATGAATTTGGGAAATGAAAGACTGTAACTGAATTTATACTTAAAAAAAAAAAAAAAAAACCGTTATTTCATACGACAAAATTCTCGTCATCTAAGGAACTGAGTTAACATTTACAAAGGCTGTATAATAGTGTCTGACAACGTACGAAGAGTAACACTTCCGTTAATATTAAATGAGAACGTCAGGTTTATCAAATTCGAGATATCTTGTGCCAACTATGTTTTAGCAAAGTGCCTTATACAAATTGGATGAAAAGGAATTTGCGAACTTACGCAGTCCTTACTTGAATAAAAATAAAGAGGATAAGATTATTTAATTTGGGTAACTTTTTTATGGCTCAACTTTAACGCAACGTGAATTAATTATGAAAGCGCAAACAAAGCAACATTATGAAATACAATGAAACATTTCGGCCGGTTCTAATCAACAAAAAATTATCAATTAAGCATAGAATCAGTGTTCTCAAGTGAACACTCCGTGTTCCGCGTTAAAGACAAGTTTAGGTAGCTAAAACCCGAATGTGATCAAATAGGAGATGATCCAACACGCGAACCTGATGCTTAAGAAAAAGACAAGAAAAAAAATGGCTGACGAAAACGACGAAAATGCAAAAAATGTAGAAATTAGTTCATCGATGGCCGGATTCTGTAAAAGTGACCTTGGGTAAAAGACGCATCTCACATTTATTTGGAAGAACGTGGCCTTAAGACACTAATCGTTGAAGCAGAAGAAATCTCAATGCAAATACTTTTAAAGTAATGTATTATAGCTCTGTGTGACTATTTTTTCTTCGTATATTTTTTTAAGGCATCTTCATCTCTGGAAATTGGTCTCGCGGGTCGTTTAACGGGTATTCCACTTCGACTCTGGTTACAAAAATCGTCATTCATATTCAATAATAACTGTATTGTCTGTTTTCTTTGGAAGCTAAGGTATTAATAAGACTTACTAACACTATCTAATGCGTTTATTATACTTTATCCTACTTACAAGAAGAAAGTCTTAATTTTTTTTCCTCCGAACATCTTTTGCTGCAATATCGAAATAAAAAGTTACAAAATATTAACATAAAAAAAATTTTTCAGACTACTTCATCTATCTGTATCCAATATAAGCTGTAAAAACCTACATTGTTTTGAATATATCTTTGAGCACAAAAATTAGTAAATTGCTTAGCTAGCAAATAATGCAATTGCCCTTGAACAAAATTCTCCTATAAAATAAAGCATGAAAAGCTGGAAGAAGTTAAAAAATAAAATTTGATAAATGTGTAACATATAATAAAAAGACATAATCAATTTACAAATCATTTGCATGAAAATTATATATCTCATACAGCAGAAAGTAGAAGAAATGAAATAAAAATCTGAAATAGTTTAGTAATTTATCATAAGATGTGGAAACATAATTATTAGTAAAATACACATATACATACAGTCTCAGTTTTAGTATATACTATAGCAAAGCTAAAAGCAAAATTAACTCGATTACATTGAACATAAGATGATTATACAATTTTTTCAATAGATGAGAATATGAAGAAAAACCACATATTGTTTAAAAATCTCTTTAAATCTTTAGTTGCGGATTATTTTAACAGTTAATAGTAAAAAAAGGGACATGATTATATGACAATAAAGGAAATTCACATCTGAGTATTATAAACGCTTTACGTTTCCTACGAAAGGATTTCACACGCATAAAGATTTTTTGATACATGAACCGAAATATTTATTCAAAAGTTGTTGACTGAAAAGTCTTAATAATATATTGTCATTCAATGCGAAAACTGCGGAAAAATTTATCAAAATGAAAAATGTTTGCCCAACCTAAGATATAAATAAACAAACAAACGATATGACAAATAAAACAAATATGTCACTGCATATTATGTTTGCTATGCTTAATGTTTATGGCAAAATATTAATATTTTTCAGAAAAAAATTTTTTAAATGAAATTTATAAAAAAAAGCAGAAATCTTTCCCATAGAATTATCAAAACTTGGTTGCATAATAAAATTAAAGAAGTGGATTTGAAAACAAATTTTCACTGAATAAATCAATAGGCATCGGTAAAAACTTCTCAGATTTAAAAATTGTTGGAAGATATATCTTTATCTAGTGTAAGGGGAAAAGAAACGAAGAATGACTACATAATTACTGATAATTGTAAGTTTAAAAATAACATACATTATAAAATATCTTAGAATATCTATTTCAATATGAAGTATGAGAGCAGAATATAGCCATTATTTTCTTTTTACGTGTCATTACTTTTTTAAAATTACTATGAAAATTCTGCTTGCCCAGTGAAAGGATGGAGAAATTGCATTAGGAGAAACTGAAGACTTGTAACATGATTAACAGGACATGACGAATGTTCAAAGAGTATTGCGGAAGGGCTTTACTGTCTCAAGAAATACAACGCGAAGGGCAAAAATGAACCACATATTTTTGTTTGGAATGTCATTTTAAGATAGACCATCGACATTTTGCGGAAGATGTTTTAATAAGAGGCGTACAGTGAAAAATTGTAAGTTAATAACGCCTTGGTTAATCATCGGCTTAGTCGTTTCTTTTCAAAATTACATGCATGCCTTAAGAACCGGAATTGAAAGTACAAGATGTAGCCAAATTAGGAGATTTGCACTGTGCATATCGCATATAATTTAAAATATTTAATGTGGAAAGTTTTAAAATAAGAAAAGAGAATAGTTCAGAATCTAAATATGAAAAAAATGTTGTAATAATAATTGATAACATGCAAGGGTGTTAAACCACAAACTGAAGCCAATAATAGAAGGCTCGGTTGATTCATTTTAATTAAAAAATATTTACAAGTTCTCGAAAAATGTAAATAATTGATCACTGAATATCATCATACTATTTTAAAAAGGAAGTAAAAACGGGAAGTTTTTACTTCCAGTTTTTTTTTTTACTTAAAAACGGGAAGTAGCTATCATTAATGTAAAATGAGATTAGTACTGCCAACAGGAAACAAAATTATAAAACGGTCCAGAAATGTCATATAAGAAAAAGTTATTTGAATAGGCGCAGATTAAACTTTTCAATGCGCATCATTAGAGGGAAGTAAAAAACTTTCAAAAAAAGCCATATTGTATTCCAACCTTAATTTTCGGATAGAGCATTCGAAAACGACCAAGTTGTTTTTCATCAAATTACTGAAAAATATTATCGTGCCTACAATCTTTATCCTTAGATGTTTCAGAGTTTAAAAAATGTTCTTTAAAAAGTTGAAGAACCATCGCAATCAGTTATTGAAAACCCATTTTAAAAGTGAAACAAATGAGAGAGAGAAAAAAATATACTTCTGCTGAGGAATTTTAATTGCTTTTGTTGTAGTGGAAACTAATAATATAAAAGATACAGAAAAACAATTCATGATTTAATTCGATGCTTTCACTTTCAAACCAGCTTCACATGCAATTTCTCTTCTTCCAAAACTTGGTGTAATAATTAAAAAAAAGAAAAAAAATTATTTTTCGTTATGAAACATCATTTTACTTTTAACAAGGGAAAAGTCAATATTACCTCATATCCAGGTGAGATTTAATCAACAGTATATGTGTAAGGATTGAGCGAAAAAGTAAAATTGCATTATTTACATTATCTTACAGTTTGGCTTTCTTTACAATGGCACACTTAACGGGCTTAAACGGTTTATAGAAAGGCAAACCTCCTAGAGCTGTTTAATTAAAAACGAATAATATACGATGCTTAATAGCGGGGGAATCCAATTTTCTAATGAATTTAAAATTACATCAAAAAATGTTAAAACCATAACATGTCCAATGACTTATATATTAGTATATAGATTTTCTATCTCAGAATACTGAGAGATAACTCAGTTTCAAAAATTTTAATAACTCATTATATTAAATGTCTACATCTATAGTTCAAGATATTTTGATGTTACCTTCTATCGTCTAATATGTTTCGCATACATCTGGTAAATTAAACTTTTCTAATAAATTTTGGCGACACTTTTCATTTAAATAAAAACTACATTTATAATTATGGTTTGAGATAGAATTTCAAAACGAAGATTATCATGATTATTTATACATGAAAATATAAAATATGTCCATCTTCTGCATTTACAACTTTAATCACAAATTAGTGATCTGCATAAAATGCAAATTTAAATATTAATCATGGTCAAATATATCACAATCAAATATGAAGCATAATGTATTTCAACTTTCAAATTTGATGATATAAATATATATATATTTTATTTTAAAGTTTCTTTTGGATCCAGCAAAGTTAGATGAAAATTTTATGTTTCGAATTTAGGATCTGTGGATGACTAAATTACCCAGAACTTAACAAAGGATTTTGGTTGCTTAAATAAAATTCATAGACTGTAGATGAAAATTGGTATGACACTTGATATATATAGTTATATATATAATTAATCTGTTCTTTAAATTAATAGGCATCAATTTTTATTGTAGTAAATCCATAACTTATGGCTGAAGTAAATATTCTGGAATTGTATTAGATATTAAAGGTCTATTTATATAAAACGAATATCAAATATTGAGAGTGCAAGACTAAATATTCCTAAAATCGATGGGAAAAAAATTACATTTTAATTTTTAATTGAAAGCAAATCAATAAAAAGATAAATGTTTAGTTTTTATATTCAGTAAATTAATGTGAATGTGTTGTAACAATATTTCAGTTCATCTTATAATGTAATTGAGAATGAAAGAACAGTAAATGAGTAAAAAAAATGAAAAGGTTGAACATAGTATTAAATACAATATTTACATAGTGTAAAATAATAAATTCTTTGGAATGATGTCTCTAAATCTTATAAATTAATTGTTACTCTTATTCAGTAAAAAGTTTCAGCATTCTTTGTTGAATTTAAACTAAATTTTCTTTTCAAATAAAACAAGAATCGTACTTTCAGATAATCAATTAAAAACATGATTTAATTATATGTAAAAAAAATTTTTTAATTTACAGTAATTTATTTTGAATAATCAGCAGTATAATTAAGTTATGAAAATTATACAATACATGGTATTCTGAAATAAACTAATTGCATTTTAAGATGATATGAAATAAATCAAGTAGAAATTAATTTAAATCTTAAAATGAAACAATTTAAAACCATTATTGCAAAGTCTTAATAAAAAGTTAGATATGTGGAAAAGTAACTTGATAAATTTTTTTTATATGAAGGTATAATATTTTTTATTTGAAAAGGTTAAAAAGTATGAATTATAAATAAATACTGGATACTGCACATATAAGAGTAAAAAACAGTAGCATACCAAAGTATATTATTTAAATATATTATTAAATAAAAAAAAACCATAAAGGCATATTGATACTTGTAATAAAAAAAGATTTTTGCAAATATTCTTATTTTAAATAATTTATTTTTATAAAGTCTTATATATTTTTTGCTTTTTTAGCATGAATAATCAATTGTGAATCAATAAAGAAAATTAATTTCACCTATTTCTTGTTTGCCGTCTATAATTTAAATGTAAAAAGACAGTTAAATCTTTTCTACAAGACTATTCCTTGACCTTATATTAACAGCGAAGGATGATTATTATAACTTATTTAATCATGTATAATCTTTAACTTTAACATTTTTCCTTTTATTATTTTAAAGAAAAAATTTTAAAATGTTTATAAAATGAATTGAACGCCATGCCCCGAGGAACAGGTCAACCGTTCAACAGGTATAAACAAGTTTTAAATTAATTTGATTGAAGTTCAAAACTGTAAAATGGTAATAATAACTGAAAGGATATTTTACTTTGAATTTTCACTGCTGAGTATCAATAGATTTTTTTTTTTTTTTAGAACTTTTCTTTAAATAGGGATTCTTTGGCGCATATTATTTGTGGTAGGCCGTTGCAATGACCTTGAATATTGTTAACCGAAAGGAATTGGACTTAAAACTTCGCATATTTTTTCAAACAGTCACAGATTCTTGATCGGTTCTAAAGAGAGAAAATTTTTAATTACTGAAAAACTGCCACAATTCAAGATTATTTAAAAAATTTTAGGATGAATACGTGGAAAAATCACGCCACTCCTAATAAAACGTAAACAAAAATAATTTACCGCTAACGGGCTGATTGATTATCCAAGTGGTATCCACAATTGACGTATCCAATATCCAAAATATTTATGAAATATGCGCAACATTCACTTTACACATTCAAAACAAAATTCTGCAAGAACTACGAATCCTTATAAAACTGTAATTGATACTACGGACCATAGAGCTATGAATGAGTTAGAACAGATTACATAGCCCCGCATACGATACAAACTAACTGGCATGTTTTAGGGAATGCTCATGAATGTTATTTGTTCGACCTGTTGCCTTGCGTATGTCAGATAGCAAAATATTATAGATTTTCCTTTTTTTTAAATTGGCCAAACTGAATAATAAATAAATGACGGGAAGCTGCATGTTTTCAAACTGAGATATTTTTTTCACATTCTTGGGTCTTGAAATTATTTTCATTTTTTGCGCAAAATGGTGCGACTGCATGTAAAAAAAGGAACAGAAAGTCAGTTTTTATATGATACAACATTGGACTCTGAAATAGGTAAACTAATTGAAGAATTAACTCATATTTATAACGGTCGTTTAAAAATTAGCCGAATTTGTTATGAACTGGAGGAATTAGCAAAGCATGGAACTTCATTTCCACCGGAAATATTAGGACTAACCGAAGAGCAAGTCGAAGAATTACATTTAGTGGATGAATGGGGAGAAAAATGTATACCTAGTGGCGGTTGGACTTTAAATAAAGATCCCATTGGCAGAAGGAACGGTCGTCAGCCGAATGAGGCAATGCAAAAAGTCATTAATAAAACAATGCATGAAGTAAAAGAATTGGTTTCAAAAAAACAAGTTGATGTAAATGTATGCGTTACTTTAAAAATGGTCCAGTCAGCCTTAGATATGCTTAAAGGTTCAGTTATGATTGTTTATCCGATGGGTCTCCCACCCCATGATCCAATAAGACGAGAATTTGAAAATACTGAAGATTTGTCTGGAACTCAAGCCTCAAAAGAAGTAATTGAAATTTTTACTTATTATGCTTTTCATTTTTTTTTTCACTTAGATTTTGTTTTATTTAAACATTTTGTAAATAAAAAATCTTTGTTATTGAATAATCTTTAGAAGGTAAAAATTTACATATTTATCTTAACAGGTTTTGGAAGCAAGTTGCACATCAATCTGGTTTAGTGGAAAGGAAATGGTGCGAGGCAAGAAGCTAAGTGATTACTTAGGAAAAAATGAAAAAACTAAAATGATCGTAAAATTACAAAAGTCTGGGCAAGGTGCACCACAAAGAGAACCAGTATTGTCTGAAGAAGATCAAAAAGCCATGATGCTACATGCATATAGAAGGCAAGAAGAACTTAAGGTCAGTGTTATTCTTTTTTCTAATTGCTGTACAAGTAATTATCTTAAAATTTTTTATAAAAGTTTCTTGTCCACTTATTACATTTTAAATAAATATGAAGCTTTTCTTCTGCAAAAAAAATTTTTCCAAAATTTTTATTACTTTTAAATAATGTACATCCTTTGCAATAAATAACATGTAATTGGTTATTGATTTATTATATTAATGGTCATAAAATCTATATATAATATATTAAAAATTGATTATATATATAATATGTATAATATAAATAAAATAAAAATGTTATGGTTCCTCAATATTAATTTTTATTCTTTTAAATATTGTTTGAGCATTGACTGAATGCTTAGTGATCCTTTTTATATGAATTTACTATTTGATTTCTTTTTTATTGCGTTTTACTTGTGTATAAGAATAACTTATATTTAAACTTTTTCTTACTAAGGATTTCTATTTTATTATCCACTATTTTCTTTTTATTCTTACCTTCCACCTCTCTGTTTATAGCACATATTGCCTGATCTTATTATGCCATATGATGTGACAAATTAAGTAGAAATTTTTCACTAAATTATTATATCAGTTTCAGCAACAGATTTTTATTTAGTTTTATTTGAAATATGATCTAACTCTCAATTTAATTCTAGTTTTTAATTTTATTTGCTTCTGTTAAATTTCTGTTTTGCATGGAAGTAATTATTATTGTAGGTTTTCATGAAGAATTAGATCCTTTTTTATTTAAGATATGGAGATTTTTATTCCGAAATACTCATTTCTAAGACACTTTCTCATGTTTTGAACCTTTTGATGCACCTATATTATTTTTATGTATTTCCCTTTTTTATTTCGCTGTATAATAATCTGTGGTTAGAACATGCTTCTTAAAAAAGCCTTAAGATTTATTAGTTACTCTTCGGTTCTTTATGACTGACAGAAGGTCATAAATTTTATCGACATGTTTAAGAATGTCCGAAAGAAAACACCATGCATTTTAATGTTAGAAAATTTTAGATGTAAAATTTTCTTCTAGTTTCAGATGAGACAAAAATGAAATATTTAGATTCATTTTTTCTACACATTATCTCATTTTTTTTCCAAACGATCCTTTTAATTTAAAAAATTTTCTTTTTGAGCGGTTCGCGTAACACTTTTATATCAAAATATTTAGTAATTATATATCCTTTAAGGAAATTTTGAAAGTTTAGGCTGTTCTCTACTAATCAGGCATAAGGCTGTTGAAAAATAATGTACTGCCATTAGTTTTATTGCATGTTAGCAAATGTAAAAAGAGTTTGAAGGATATTTAAGAAAAAATCAAACTGGATGAGGAACTGTTTTAAAATCTTTGCTATATAATATGAACAGAAAAAAAAATTTTAAAGATAATAATCTTTTAGATACCAAAAACTTTTGATTGTTTTTGAAGAATTCCAGCAGAGTTTAAATTTAAAATTATATCATAGTCGCATCTTACTATTTTCTATATATTATGAATATTACGAAGCGTAAAAAAATATTTACGAAATTATTTAACTGCAGATTTACTTATTTGTACCTATACAACTTAATGTAGTTTTAAATTTCATTTAAAAAAATTA
The DNA here is from genome assembly GCA_028565995.1 of Ricinus marginatus. Taxonomy (NCBI): domain Eukaryota; kingdom Metazoa; phylum Arthropoda; class Insecta; order Psocodea; family Ricinidae; genus Ricinus; species Ricinus marginatus. The sequence continues at coordinate 34,630 of JAOWBB010010576.1, forward strand.
CCTTTATTATTATCTACTTCGTTATATACATTACAAATGTCACAATATCTGTTACATTTCCTTTAAAAAAATAGATATTAATGCTACGTTTATAAATATAAAAACAATATAGTATATTTAAGTTAGAATTTGTAATGCGCTATATATTCAGATATTAAAGTTTCTTAATTGATCTTTACCCTTAATATAATGATGTCCAGCCGAGTCCAATTATATTTCCTGTGGACACATATATAAAACTTAATAATTTATTTATCTAATATTAAACTTAGTTTTTTGATATTTTGTATAAGAGGTTAAAGTCTGAATTTAAATGGTATTTTTTAAATCTTCGTAGGGAACACAGAAATCAGTTTTCAATATTTCAATTTCATTGGCTGTCCAATTTTTATTTTCGTCAATTATAGTTACAAATAACAATATTTATAAATAAAGATGATGACATAGCCTGAAGTTTAATTTAATGAACTTTTAATTAATATACTTTGGATTACGGATGGAAATATGCGTATTAAGCGTATCTATATAGATATATTTCGCCTTAAGTTTACATTTTCATTTCATTCTAAAGAAAACTAATTCAAAATTATAATTTACAGTATAAACATCATACATTAATGGGTGATGTGACTATTATAAAAGTAAAATAGTTTTTAGACAACTTGAATTCTTTTACTCATTATAGAATTTCATATCTGAATTGTGTCATTATATATATGAATAGTATTCGATTAAAGGAACGTAGATAAATAAATACACAATGATTTTGTTCATTTTTAATAATTATTTTTAAGCTCTGTCAAGGAATTGTGGGGTTTCCATGACTGGTTACTCGATAATGAAGAAATGCAAATTATTTTGTTATTAGTATCAGATTTTAAATTTTGTTTTATATACTATTCAGTTGAATATTTTCTTAAAGAGCTACTTAATATTATAGTCAATTTTAATCAAAAAATATAAATTATTGACATTTTTTTATATGAATTAGCTTATCAACGAGTGAAAGCTTTAAAATATATATATTTTGTTTTGTAAAAGCTATTGTTCTTTCTAGTTTTATATCAAACTATTTTCACTGTAAGTTAAAGACAATTTTACCATGTTTACGTTGAAATATCGGAAATATAGTCCATCATATCATTTGCATGTTCTCAGTCGGAATCTTCATCAAATAACAACGGCTAAAGAACCATGGCTCCACCATTGTTATCTACCATTTTCCCCATGTTGCGCCTGGATTTGACCCTCGCCCCGTCCACGTCCACATTGTCTCCATCTTCTTGTTTATCCAAGGTTCTTTCCTCGCTTGCTTCCCGATCTCCGGTGCACATCTGGCATCAAAGAACAGTGTCATCTCCCACCTTAACCGATCGTGTAATAACCATGAGTGTCGTAAAGGAAATGACGAACAGAACTGAAGGCACTATGAGAGCTATAAGTAGCTCCCGCCAAGTTTTGTCTAGGTCAAAGCGGGCTACAGCACGGGAGGAACTTTCCTGTTAAAATAAAATATTTCTGATCATTTTTGTAATTATCTATGTTATTCAGTTGAATATGTAATTTACCTTACTGTAATAGCAAGGAAATCTAGATTGAGCCGTTTTGTTGCGGCCATCCTTGCCGTGAGTTGCAAGAAATTCCCTGCATTCTCCTTTAAGGGTGTTCACGCATCCTTCCAGGTTTATATATAACTGACTTACATTATATATGGTTAGAGCTTTTTGTGGAGGTATTAATTTTAGCTGTGGATCAACAGATTCGTTACTTTTTTCATATATTGACCAAAGAGTGGTGAAATTCATGGAAACACTTGGTACAACATTTTTGGAAAGAACTGTTCCATTTATGCAGTCAATTGCTCTAAAAAAAATAATCAATTTTCGTTATTAATCAAATATTAATATTAGTTTTTAATATAAAAGAGATAATAAAAAAAAACATTAATTATATTAATATAATATATATCACAATAATTCTTAAATTAATATAATAATATTATATAAATAATAATTTTTAAATTTAATTTATTATGTATTAAAAAATGCATATTAATAATAAAAAAGTTTGTATTAGAGTCATATGATACGATTTCTTCATTATTTTTATTTAACGGTTTTTTTTATTTGAAAAATCGTGCATTTTCATATATCACGAATACTTGAAAATACTCAGTATTAATTTTCTAAACGCAAAATCTTTTTAGTTTTTATTTATAGTTCACCTCGGCACATCTAACAGCCAGTTCAAACAGTTTAATGCTGTTGACTTTCGATGACCTCTTTCTTAGAAAAAAAATAGAAAATTTTTCCAGAAATAAATTTTTTTTTCCTTTTTGTTTCAGCCTTTCATACATTTTGCATTCAAATATTTATTTTGGGGTTTAAATTCACTGAAAATTTTAAATTAGGCCAAAATTTAGCTATACAGTTATACAGAAGGAATAAACTATTAAAAATTTCTCAAATCGAATGCTTTATTTGCTTTTATATAATAAATCTCCGTCAACTAACATTTTTTAAATCTGGAAAAAGCAATCACTTCTCCAGGTTTTTCAGTCATTTCTCAGTAATTAACTGATTAATTACTGGTGCTAATGTGCTCCTTCCACGCTGCCCTAATGTTTCTTGATTTTTTATGTGTTCTACCTTAAATTCCTGCCATTTATTTTGTGGACTGTCATGCAAGAAGCCATTAATATCTTCTCCGATCTCTTAGACCATATTTCCACTGTCGATTCGTTGAGGGTAATAGCTCTTTGACAATCTCCTACATAAAGGTAATTGTCATACATGAGGTAAATGTTCATTCCGGATGTGGTAATTATGTTGCAGAATCTGTCGCAGCTGAATGCTCTTTTAATTTTGACACACCTTGAATATCTACACTCAAAAAATCTGGAAAGAAATTTGATCTCCAGATGAACAAAAATACATTTAAGATGTTATTACGCTAAATTATAACATACTTTTTATATTTGATTTTAACCTTTTACATTATGCTATATTGGATACTACAAGAACTCACGAGTTCTTAGTATCTATGTAGGCATTTTTTGTACATCTATGTAGCGTTTCTAGTTCAAATCTTATTTACACTTTGATATAATAAAAGCCAATGATTATTGTGGGTTGGGATTTGTTTTTCGTATATGAATATAAGTAGTAGTGATTACACTCCTCTATATATTAGTTTTTATATAAATATATATTTGTTACTTAATTAATTAAAAAATTATCCTTTTTTATCTCGATTGCTTATTTAAATTTTTTAGTGTCTTTTGTTCAGCTTATTATAAAATTGGCGAAGTTTATACGTTGTTATTTTCAGTATATTTGGTTTCATTGATTTATGTAACCAAGGCAGTGTAGATGATAGATTTCTGTATCTGAAAATAATTTATACATTTATTTTTTTACTTTAAAAAAAATTAATCGTTAATATCACGAAATAATACATTTGTAAATATATCGATATTATGTATCAGCATTGACTGATGTTTTGGAAACATATTTCTCAGATACTTTTAGCTTTCACTCTTAATTATTAGACTGATTGTATATAATACGTAGTTATTTTTTTACCTCGATCCAACATATTTGACATTTAATTTTTCCCTCTAGAAATTTTAACTCTAAAACTGTTAAACTTTTTCTACATCAATGTGTTTTCTTTTGAATATTCAATTTATTTCTACATTTTATTTGTTGATTGTGTTTTTACTGAAATCGTTCAATAATTTTTCGCTTTGATATCTTCAGGTCTATAGTACATTTCTGAATAAAAAAGGGCGAATATGAAGGATTACTTTCCTAAAACACTTTCTAGTCACTATTGTTCACAAATACGGAATTAATTTATTTTACAGTGTATTTATTTGTACTGATTTGTGTTCTATATAAAACTATCATCGATTTATACTATATATTAGTAATGAAGATTACCTTTTCTTACATTAAAATTTAAATCATAATTTACTGTTTTGGACTAAAAATATTCCACAAAAATTAAAATTTGAAATATTGCGGTTTCTACATAGTAGTCATTAAGGAGTCAATCTAACCAGCCAACAAACTTATTTGTTGACTGTCACATAAAAACACTTCACAAACAATTTCTTTAAAAACTGAATTCAATAGGAATAGAAAATGCTGCAGCTCTATTTGTCCAATAATAAAATTTCATTTTTTTCTGAATCATATTTCATATTTTTCAAATTTTCTGCCTATTAGTTGGTATTTTTCTTTAAATTTTCAATTGCGTTATGGTGTTCCGCGATATTTTTGATTTTGCGAGTTCAGTTACAAAATATTTTATATGATTTTAATTACATGACATTATAGTAAAACTAAGTAGAGCGATTGAATAATTAGTGATACGTATTGTTTTGCATGGAAATAGTAATATCAGCAAAAAATTTTTAATAAAGAAAAGCAAAGTTGACAGAAATCTGTTGCTTCTTAATTCTGAATAGCAACAAAATTGAGAATTTTTAAAATTTTTCTTTTTAAAAAAATAAACTTCATATTTGTCACCACTGTATTTTTTTTGAATTTGTACATGTTGGCGCTAACTTCTTTTGAATTCGAATTGATTCCCTTCGAACCTATTTATTTTGATATTTAAATCGATTATAATTTTCCAAAATGTTTTTCCCACTTTTTTAAGCATTTGAAAATTTTGTTTAATGAATAGTAATATAAAACTGAAGACTGAAACATAAAACTAATCTGTCGTATCATTTGTTTGAGTCTTGTTTTAACCATAAGAATCATTTTTCAGAAAATGCTTTGCTCATTAGGGGAAAATCGTTTGTTGATATTATTTTACGCTCCCTTTAATTTTTTATATGTTGTGTTAACGAATAAAATCGCTATATTAACAACAACAACATACAATTATTATTTAATTAGCACCTTTCAGTGATACATATCATATGATAATAAATTTTTTATTAGCCAGGTCATAAATTAATAACTATCTTCTCATAATTCCGATTTTTTTAAATTACTAGTATATTTTATATAAAATTCAGTATTTAAATTTTTCATTATGTTATTCATTTTTTTATCCCATAAAAACATATCTAAAAAATTTCCTTCAGATTCTTTTAACTTTAAAATTGCTGGAACAATTTATTTTATCAAACAGCGATTATTAACTTGAAAGTTAAAACAAAAACTATGCTATGGAATAAATTCAAATCCTTTTGATTATATTTAATTTCATCAATTATTAAAAAGGTGATTTTAATTAAATGTGCCCCAAAATTATTATGAATGAAATATTTACCTTATTTTAATGAATTTTTGATATTTCTTATTACCTACATATATGGGACATTTATTTTTTAATAAATAAAATATAAATTTTTCGTAGTGAAATAAAGTAATTATATCATTTATGTGGCTAATGGAATGAAGTGGATTGAGATTACTGTATTTTTATAAAAAAAGCTTTGTTTTTTATAGAAATATATAGCTATGCATGATGAATAATTTGAAATTTTTGTTTTTAATCGTTTTTTTCAGTTACTGAATTGATTAATAATTGGACCGTTTTTTAATAAGCGTTTAAGAAATATATCAGATATAAAAATTATTATGCTGATATAAATAACTGATATTAATTATCCAGTTATATTGTTTCATGGCTTTAGAATCAATTTTTTTCATAGGGATAAAAATTATTTATAAATTACAAAGGAAAAATTAAAATTTTTATAAAATTTGTGTTACATAAATATTTTCAGTTTTTTATTATTAGATATTTTTATTAAATTTTTATTAGGTATTTTTTAATTAAATAAAATAAAACTTGAAATAGTTTGAATTTCATTTATAGAAAAGCAAATTTTATTGACACTTACAAAAATGAGATTCAAATAAATTGAATGTAACTTGGGTTTCAAATTTTTTTTGAATAAAAATTTTATGTAGGTCCTATATACGATCATTTCCACACGGCCACCCTTAATGGTTCTTAAACACTTTTTTGCACCTTTTTTTATCTGTACATTAACACTAAATCATTGTATTCTTAGTAGATTTTTTGGGATTGCCTGACCCTGACGTACATCATAAAATCGTCATAAAACTTTTTATGAAATTGTTATTTTGATAAATGATACCGGAAAACATGTTTAAGGACATATTTGGATTGGTTTACAAATTGCGATTTTGTTTTAATGGAAAAAATCTTCCGGGAAATTTTTCATTTTATACGACTGGTAATATTGAATTTTATTTTCTTTTCACTTGATTTTCTTTTCATCCAGCGTTTTTTCTTTTAATTTAGTTTTGATGATTCATTAAATCATTGTCTATTTTCTTATTATTAATAACTAATACATTATTTGTTTTTAAATATGCTTGTTGCATTGTACTCTTATTTAAAAGATTACTTTCATAAAAATTGTTTTTGTTTCCAATAACACAACTTTATTGAAAATTATTAGAATTGGTTATTAGTAGTACCTGCGTTTAATTTGAGATACATCATGTCACTATTATTGATCATTTTCATGTTCCAAACCAAATTGCTTGCAGTCGGCGTGTAATAACTCAAAAATGAAAATGGGTAAAAATTGATGACGGAAGGGAAAGAAAATTGCTTTAACAAATGAAAAAAGACAAACATCGAAAAGAAGACATTAAACGTTGTAATTATTCCGTTTTATGGCGAAAGAAGTCTTATGTAGCTTCTAATCAATTTCCATTTGTTTAATTAATGATGACGTTTCTAACATGTAAATTACTAGCGGGTTTTTCGCACACTAGCGAAGGATTTTTATTTTTTTTATTCTTATTTTTTAATTCACTTTATAAGCCTTGAAGTTAAAATCTTTTTCCCATATGGAAAAATGGATGAATTTCTAAATGAAATGACTTCTTTTTAAGCTATGAAATTAAACGGTAAATATATAAGGAAGTAATTGCATTAATACCAGCCTTTTTTTGTGTATGAAAATCCTCAGCATTTCTTCTTCCACAAGCGATATTTTTTCATTTAAGATTTAAGAAAAAAATACTCTCCGCTTATAGTCACGAATGATGTCTTGCAAGTTTATAGCATCGATTGAAGTTGAAAGCAATTAAACATGAATCAGAAATTATTAAAAAAAATAAGACATGCAAATCACGTCATGAATAATCCAACTTACCCGTTCAGCTTCATATTGTCCTTTTCGCTGTTTATAACTATTCCATCGGCTTTGTAATTGCACTGAAAAAGCTCCGACATGTTAGCGCAGTGACCAAGGGAGCAGTTGAAAACTCCGGATAGCGTGCTACATTCTGTGCCGTTGTTGCAGTTGTATCGATGAAGATTTTCTGGTTTGGCCTGGAAAATTTGAAGTTAAGTTTTAACTCCACTGATAACTGATCGAAAATACACCAAAACCATTTAAACAAATACATACCTGAAGGCATGCATATCTATTTAATCTAGTGCAGTTATTGATTTCTATGTTCGTACCATTTTGCCTAACCGTAACTTGAATCTGTGGGCAGAATCCTGTCGTCTTCGTCAGACACCATTCGCCACAAGACGCCCAAGAACAATTGTTGATCATAGTTGTTTCGATCGTTTGGCACATCACTGGTGTCGGATCGAAGCCTGCGTTGAATGCTCTGTACGAAGGTATATAGATAGCCACGGAAAGATAAATAAAAGCCACCAAACTTAGAACGACCGTCAATTGGCAGAGACATATTCCTCCGATGATTCCCTTGTTTTGTTTAGGTATCAATCTTTCCTTATACTTTTGGTGTGTCATTTTTGAGATGATCCTATCCGAGAGAAATGTAAAGTAATGGATTAAAAAAAACAGAAATTCTCTCCCAAACGAAAATGCAACGGGACACTATATGGCGATCATAATGGCTAAGCAATGAAGATTTATATGAAGAAAGCTCTTTGATCGTATAGATTATCAAACAATAGGACATTTGCAATATTATTTCTTGCAAAGCACTTCAAGTTTGTTTTTTATTGATATTTTCCCATTTTTGCGCTATTGGAAAATTAAACTTTTTTCATTCTGACCTGTTTAGCTCCAGACCTCCTATAGTTTTTTAATAATCTTCCGATTGCGTCATTAAATTTAAAAACTTTAATTTTCAAATAATAAACATTTTTAAAGAAATACGAATTGTTTACTATGCTATAGCGGAAGGAATGAATAAAGTCAGTTTAATTTTTTTAATGTTTTTCTCTGCTTTTTATTAACTTCTTAATTATTTTTTCATCTACATTAGTGATGACAGTTTAGATATATTCCTTTTCCTAAGAATGGCGTTAACTACGGAAAATTAAATTTTTTACGCTTTTTTACCTTAAATTTTATTTTAGTCAAAGGCCAAGACCATTGTGTATAATTTTTGATTTTTAATCGTTCTCTCAATAATTTTTGGGTTAATATGATTTGATCTTTTGACCGCATTCAGATATACGTATTGGGCCGAAGTCAATTACCAAATTGAACTAAAGGGAGTTACTTGACGAATAAGTTTGATATTGAGATGTCCAATGTGTGATTTCATACATGCAATAGGTTCTATTAACATATTTTTAATAAAATTCGAATTTATAATTTCCATTTCGCTCTTCAATCCACTTTATGAAATATTTCTTCTTTTACATTTTACAATTTTTAATCGCGTTTTAAATAATTATAATTTGCAACTCAGTTTGTATTTTAAATTAATTTTTTCTTTACGTTTCAAGCAAGTAAAAATGTCTTTTTGCATGTTATACACGTTAATTTGTTCCTTTTACTTTACTACCGTTTATTTTGTTAGATCCGAAAATTTAAGCAAATTTAAGTAGAGTATTATTATCAAACGTAATGATTTAATGGAAAAAAAAAATACAATTTAGGTTTCATCATAATACAAAGTTAAGTAACAGTATAGTGTTATTGTTTCATGTGTTTTCAATTGAAAACTGTTATTTGATGTCCTTAATGCTCTATGATGATTTCTATTGATATTGAGAGAATGTTAATAAAATTCTTGTTGCAGCCAAGCTATTTTTTTTCATTTTCTTTCCATTATTTGTATAAGATCAAAAATTTTCATTATTCCGTTTGCTTTTTGATTTTCTTTGTAGGACGTTATATTGAAAACTAATCTGTTTCATATTGATTGTGCTCGGGGCAATCGTTCTATGTGAAATTCGTTGTTCGTAAAGTTGTCGATTTTACAAGTATTCATGATGAATTATCTTTCCTATTGATCATTCAAAGGTCAAAAATATATTCGAAATGTATGTGAAAGCGACATTATGTGTGTTCTGAGCTATTTGCAGCGTTTTCTTTTTGACAAATGCGAAGCATTTGAGTCGAGTTTTCATTAAAATTCCTTACATAAATGGCATTTTTATTCTCAACCTCAAAAAGGAATGCCCTTAATCGAGTATTTCATTCACGATCTCTCTTTGACTATAAATCCGTTGCTTCGTATCTCTTAACGTAAAATTGATGTACACAAATGTCAAAGATCCTGATGTATTCGGTTTCCTCTGCGTGTTTGAACAGAAGTTTCTAATTTATAAATTGCTGTCATTGTTTCTTTTTCTTCGCATTTTTGTTAGATTTTGTCCCAATAGGATTCTAATAATCACTTCTTTCAAATAAATTTTTTATAATAGTATATTAACAACCTTTGAACGCAAGCATTAACCTTATTAAAATTGCAAAAGCACTCCATTATTTTAACCAAAAATGACAATATATTTATTTTTTATATGTAGCCTTTAAAGAAAATTGTCGTCTTCCTCGATCAGCCCAAGCTCTGAACTGCACAGAATCGAAAAAATTCGAATTTTAGGGGAGAATTAAAACACATTTATAACTGTGACCATTTTAAACCAAATTTTAACAATTTAAGGTAGTAGCAGAAAATGAAATATGTAAATAATAAAAGGAAAATTAAAACTGTACTATTACAATTGTTCTATATTAATCCAGAAGCATAAAAGTTAACTTTTTTTCAGGTTTTGACTATTAAAATAAAGCAAAGAGTATGTTCTCGTTTCTTTAGTTTCTGTTTAAGCACAAAATATTTTTTGGATAATGAAATTGAATATTTTCGCATCTGAAAAACCTTTCGTGAAGTAGTTTATTAGTTAAAAAAATCTTTAGGAAGTTTGTATTATAAAATGTATTATTCAGTTGGGAAAAACATGTATGTATATATTAATATGTATTTTTATTCATACAAACCTATTGACTTTGAATAAAGCTATAGATTTTGATGGCTGTGAATCGGTTAAGTTCTCCAACTGTAGAAACTTAATGACTTCTGCGTTAGTTCGGTTCTTATAATTTTTCGCTGTGCGAATTGAGTATGCAATTAAAAGTTAGTCTCGTACATGTTTAAGTTCTTATTCTGAAACCGAAGTTGAAATTAATCACTTTGCCACTGGTCTTTCTCCCAGCAGGAAAATGCACTTTCCCTGCTACGTATTGTTTGCCGCCCCAACTGTTGCTTTTCCGCGGACAGTCTGAATTACATCACGAAGCCTTCTCCTATCTTGTATATGTTTCCGGGTTGCCACGACGACCGGGACGAACTGGTTCCCGCCCTTTGATATGTAATGGAGGCATGCGCATCAAAGTCATCCTTCCTAACTTTCTGAAGCAAATTAAAGAAATAACTTAGGGCTCTAAAACTTTTATTAGATGTTCATCCAGGACGAATGTTTTTATGAGATCAAGTTGTAAAAAATTTTTAGTCGAAAGATCACCTTTCAGAGATACTTTCCTAAAAGCTTTGTTTGCTTCAGTTCTTTCTGAATTGACCTTTCAAACCGGACAAAACGTTGTTAAATGTTTTTAAGAAAAATTCTGCCTTTGAAATTTTTTGAAATTATTTTTATTAAAATTTCGCAACAATAAGGTATTTTTTAAGTCAACAATATTTTAAATATAATAATAATCATACAGTAATAGTAATAATAATAATAATACTTTAATATCTATAATATTAATAATTACAATAAAATTTTAAAAAATGAAATATTCAGACAAATTGATTAATGTGTTTGATAATGATCCCAATTGCAGTTTAATAACTCAAATGTAATATTTAAATATTACGGTTAAATCTTGCAAAAATTATTAATCCTTTTTGGTGTCTCTTCTTACTATTTTATTCATAATTTTATTTTTAAGCAAATTTATTTTTCTATTTATACTTATTAAATTATAAAAAATTATTTTTTGTGCAAAATTTTCAAAGATGATTGAATGATATAATACGGTCATATAATGTGTGGTAAACACATTATAACAAAATACAAAATATAACTAATCTAACCTTGGTTAGATGCATTAGCGAATATTGGTTAGATGCATTGCTGTATAATGGAGGCATATATTAACGTATGGGATTTGAAGGAATTTTATCTACATCTAATAAATTACTAATAAAATTTTTTTATAATTTAAAGTGTAAAAAGAATTAGAATATGTAAACTTGAAAATTTAAATGCACCTATGCAAATTAATTCTATGAAGAATGGAAAGGTATGAGTTGGATAAGAAAGCGAAGTTTTGATGAAAAAGCGCAGGGATATAGGCAAACTGAAGAATCGATTATAAAGAATTATTTATGTACTTTTTTAAAAGAATTGATTTGTGAAGGACAAAAATATAACTAATATAATTTTTATTTAAATAATGAATATTAAATGGCAAAGAAAATTTCGTCCAAAATTTTTTTACATTAATAAGTGAATTTTAATTTAAAAAAAAATCGAAACTAGTGGTTCGCGAACAAGGTATCGTCTTTAAAAATAATGTAAGATGAATCCGTTCTCTCAATATCTATCTTAAACATTAATTATCTAAATCATGAGCATTTACTTAGATTAGAAAGAAAATTTTCATTTACTCATAATATTGCTTAGGCAGCCATACTAATCAACAAGGAATTCTAATTTCGTCGAATTAAAAATTGATCGCATATGTATATTAAAATTAAAAAGTATTCGAAGCTAATTAAAAAATAAAAACATTTTAAGCGTAAAGCGACGAGAAAGATTTATTTTTATATTTTAATTCCAGCATTTTCGTATTCATTCTTATGCCTTTTTTTAAAAAAAATCGAAGTTATTTCGACAGCAATATACATTTTTTAAATTGTTATTCAATAACTTATGTACTACATTCATGGATTATTTGTTTTTCGATATTGACAATGGTTTGAAATTAGGTATTGTCTTTAGTTATATGACATTTTAATTTTAAATTTTTCAGAATTTGGTTATTTTTAATTCTTCATTTTTTTACAATAAAGAAGTAAATTATAAGCCATTGATTTACAACTTCCACATCTGTATCGCTATTTGAATTTATAATTTATATATCTGACATATATTTAAGAATTCAGTTTGCTGAAAATAATTTTATAAAAAAAAAGAAAAAAATCAGTGGGTATCGAGATAAAATGTTAATATGGAATCGAAAAATTTCCTTCATTTCCACAGTCTTCAGCTTTCATGTAGTTCATTCATCCGTATAATTTTACTATTATTAATTCGTGATATACTGCCAATGCTTTATGATTGTACGATTCCTTTCGAATTCAAAATGATAAAAAATTGGATATAACTGTTGAGCTGTTATTTTTTATTTTATAACAGAAATCACATTAAGCCGAAAAATTTAGAGTTTGTCTGACAATCTGTAACTTGTCTAATAAAATACATGGTTCTTTCAAATTACGATTTATCAAGGCAAGAAACCTTATAACATTCAAAAATTATTATGCTTCGTATTTGTGCGGATTTTTTACTGATGGGAATGTCTAAGTTAATGGGGAAAGACTGTTTACCATAGATTTATATCTAATATTGTATTTAAATCGAAATTTAGATTGAAACGAAAAGATCATGAGGAAAATTTTTACTGCATTTGATTTAGAGTTCGCAAAAACTTATCTTTTTGTACTTCAATCAAGATCAAAACATATACCCGTACTAATGAATCTGATCTCAATTTTTAACTATCTAATGTTTGAGCTTTTCTTTGTGTAATCTAAATAGTTAATAAATTTCCTTCTCGTCACTTAAAAAGTAATTATAAAATTTACAATGATAATGCACTTTGAATAAAGAATTTTTTCTTTTTATTTTTTTTTTAATTTTATCATGTTTTTAAAAAAGCTTTACATATTGGAAAATTCTTCAATTATCTAATTATATATTTATATATATATATATATACACATAATATAAATATAATATCTAAAGTAATGTTTAAAAATTTAACCGAACTGTTACATAATAATAATATAGAATAAAAGTGCTAAAGGAGTTAGATAAAAAAGTTTAAAGAAAGTTCTTGGATGTGAATTAAAATTTTAAATTGAAAGAAAATATTCTTTTTAAATGCCGAGTAAAAATAAAAGCTTTTGAGTGAAGTTTAGGTATTACCAGCCTAGCTAAGAGTGTGGAACGAAAGTAATAGTTATGCAGCATCCCTCTCGTTAAAGTTTATTATATAGGGAAAAGTTATTCCAGTTCTATGATTTAGTGAATTTAATTAGTTCAGTGGCTTCTTCTCTGGTCCTGTGGCAAGTTTTTAGGTTTCATAATGAGAAGGTACATATAGCAAAAAATGGTATTTTAAAAATTGTTCTATACGTGACTAGTAATAACGTAAAGCCGAGGGGTGTGAGTTAACATTAAATCGATTGAATAAAATTTTAATGTAGCACCCTAAGGAAGAGAATGAATATTCTAGCTAAATATAGAATGAACTACTGAATATTGAATCGCGGAGACCTGCTTCTATAGACGCGGTAAGCATAGCTTTTGATACATGAACTGTGACGTCACGGCACATTCACCTGTTTATTTAATCATAAAATTCAAAGTTTAAGGCTTCGTCGGAATATAACAATTACGGAGAGGAAGATCTTCGATTGCTAGATTTATAAAACAGATTTACCAAAGTGATCTCCGAAGGTGCGAATCTTGCAATTGATCTTAAAGTTTAAGATACACGTTAAGAGAAATCTTTGTCTGTACCGATCACTTGCAAAATCCGCCAGTATGGAGTTCACTTTAAACAAATAATATTTTACGTGGATTCAACATTTCCATTTTTCACAACTTTACTTGTAAAGACCTAACTCAGTTCGGTGATGGTTATGAAATGGAGGTACCAACAGTTCCGGCTATATGCTGATAGGTGTTATGGGCGCCGACATAGCGCGACTTATTACGGGAGACAGCGAGATGAAATATGTTGGTGACGTCACTGATATTCTTCATTAATCCTCTTCGTCGAATTCTTCTTCGTTCAATCTGAAAAAATATATTATGCGAAATGAATTCTACACATATAGTTGAATATGCTCAACGGTGAAAAAATTCACCATTTCATTATATGAAAAATAAACATCCAGCAAAGGATGTTCACAGTAAAGGAGACGAAAAAATTAAGGGATTATTTTGCAAATCTGAAGCTCAGATTTGCAACTTAACGCAATAAAATAACTTGAGATTTATTAATTAAGCGAATATCAAAAACAGAACTGTTATTTAGCCTAAAAGGAAACTGTAAGAGAACATGCTCTCATTGTGCGAAAATATTGAGAAACATTGTGTACTTATAAATTTATACAACCGACATACTTGTAACTTACTCTTCTTTAGATGGAAATTTCTCAACATAACTCTGCTTAGAACAACCTCTCTGACATCCGGGACAATACCAGTAACTTAAAACGCCTACGGAAACTCCAAACAGGACATTAGGTATCAACAGAGAAAGCACCAAATGCCTGAAACGGAATAAGACATCCTCGAATTTTCGTCCGTAGCAGTAGAAAGTATCGAAAACAAAATTTTTTTACCTTAGATTATCATCCCAGCTATACCTTGCCACCACCATTTCCGGATAAGTCTTGCTGTAGTAGCATGGAAATGCTACTCCGATATATGCACCATACTTGAATGCAAATTCTGTGCAATTGACTCGGGGTGGGTATCCACATCCCTCTGTGTTTATGAAAAACCTTGTTTCGTTTACGTCCCATACTATTGAACTGAGGTCTCTTTGTTTATCATATTCTTTAAAAGGCATTTTGCTGTAGTTCACAGTTATCTGAAAAAAAAACAGATTTTTTTTGCCTTAGATTTTCTGCCGGTACACAATCGATAGGTTATTATTGAAGAAGTTTGCACAAAACATACTTGATGACATTTTAAGACTGCTGTCGTGCAACCTTCCCTGCAGGAGGACCACGTGCAATTTCGTAATCCTTCTGAGTACACGTGTTTTACGCCGACGCACGTTACTGGCTCCTGTTCGTAGTCGGCGATGATGGTCGATATCGCGGGATCGACGACGAAGGGTATCAGGAATAGGAAGGCGAAGACGGAAACTATTGCTGTCGTGCCAAGGCATAGTGAAGTGTAAAACTTCGCCTTGTCCATTAGGGTCCGAACGTCGATGACGGGGGCCTCTATTTCGCCTTCGCAGCCGAGGACGTTGGCAGCATCGCACTGCTCTTCTGCCCCCACCAAGCCGCGCTCGGCTTCCGTCATTATGGGTATTTTTTCCGGCTCAATTTTGAATTAGGATTCGTCGGACTCGATAAAAAAAAATGGATTTTCTCTCCTATGGAAGAACTGCTTTTTTGTTGAACTTCTCCACTTCGAATTTATTCGGAAGACCGTTGTTTCACATCACGTATGCTAATTGAGCTACTTTTGCATTTCACTAACTTCTTTGACGGATTGATCGATTCATTACAATTTGGATACTACCGGTTTTGGGAAGTAGGGATTTCTAAAAAATTTTTTGTGTAGCACTTCTCAAATAATGCTGTAAACTATGTCTCGGTAATTGTCATTGTTAACATTGTCAATTAATAAATACGCGTTCCCCTCCGTTTAGAAACGATTAAATTTGACTGTAGTTCGCTTAGACAGTCTTTTTCAAATCCCACCTTCTATTCTGTACGTTATTGCTTTTTATATGGAAATAAATACTAACTAAAACCGAAAAATAGGATCACTAAAAAAATTAATTTTTTTACATCATTTGCGAATACAAGCATAATCTAAAGAAGCTTGAAAATTTGAAAATATGTATATATATAAATAAAGACGGGAGTGAAAAATCTTATTGCAGTTTAAATATATTGGTGTGAGATCAAAAAGTTTTCTTCAGCTGTCGATAGTTGTTTTTCAATTTTCTTGCAGTGAAAATACGTGATGATGATCTGGACTCTCGTGCAAGAGGGGAATGCCTGAAACAGAATAGATTTTCGCTTAAAATAATTTACTATAAAATTCTTTGATCTCTATTAGTATAAGGAATGTAACTTTATTTCCGCTTGAATCTCTTGGTATTGCTTGGTTTATATCTCTGAGGCTGCACGATCTAAGATATATCCCTGACATATTCATATTTGTTAGGGTATCAATTAATCTATTTTATATCTAACAAGATGAAAACGAGAATTTTTTTCATAAAATTTCCTCTCTAAAAAATAAAACCCGTCTTTTAAATAGCATTTTGGAAATCTTTATTTGGTGTTAATTTGCCTTGTGAGGGAATCGGCGAAACTCAACGCAAAAGCATCATATTGATCAAAAACATCTTCTGGTCATTTACATTCTTTTCGATGGTTTTGAAAAGGCTGCGCACCAGAAGACAGTGTTTAATGGCATTTGACTACAATTTGTCTGTGACGTCACGTACATCGTCGTGAAATTGTCAGCTTCCTGAAAATGGCGACATTAATGAGAAATATAGCTTACGTGCGGGGTCTCAGAGGGCCATCGCAGATCC
Source organism: Ricinus marginatus (assembly GCA_028565995.1). Lineage (NCBI taxonomy): Eukaryota > Metazoa > Arthropoda > Insecta > Psocodea > Ricinidae > Ricinus > Ricinus marginatus. The sequence goes on from JAOWBB010010576.1 coordinate 51,443, forward strand.
AGCGTCTCCAACACTTCCAGAATCATTCGCCTGCGGTGCTATTATCTGGGCACCGGCGGCACACTTAAACCTCATTTTAGCGTCGTCGCCAACTACCACGGTTCTCTGACATAACAGCAGAGTTAGGCATGACACGACGAATAAAACGGAAGGGAGCAACGAAGCAATTAGGAATTCTCTGTAAGTCGTCGCCAGATTGAACCTTGCAACTACCAGTTCCGGATCGTTATCGGAATAAAAGCAGGGGAATCTCGCCTTGGCGTTGTGATCGGTTCCGTCTTTGCCGTAATCCCGTAAGAAATCTCTGCATTCGTCTTTGAGCGTGTTGACGCAGCCATCGAGATTGATCAGGAGTTTCGATTCATTGGCTATTATCAAATCGTGCTCCGGAGGTGCTACCACTCTATCCTCATCCAATGGGACGGTGTTAAATACGCTGAGATGTAAAAGATAGGTGAAATTGGTCCAGTCTTCGAGGACTGATTTTTCCAGGAGCGTGCCATTAATGCAGTCAATGCCTTCGATTCCCGTGGTCGAGTTATTGATTAAATAGCAAGAAGCCACGATGATGTTCCCCCGGTCCTCCGACCATATTTCCTTCCCCGTATCCGTGTGCAGGGCTTTTTGGCACTGCGATAGAAATGCCACGTCTCCCGAGAGCAAAATGACGTTTTTATTCCTCGTCGGAATGTTCACGCATCTTCTTTCGCAATTGTATGGCGTTCGTATCCTTTCGCATGTGCCTCTGTTGCAGCTCTGCAGCCCCGCTATATTGCTGCATGTAATTTTTCCCCTACGATCGGAGCATTTCAACGGCGGATCTGTCATTGTAAACTCGCACGTGAACGCATCCGTTATATTCACGCACACTCCTTCCGTACAGTTAAACGTTCCCGTTAAATTTTTACAGTCATCCGCAATGCAGCGATATTTCTTCGCGTTTTCCTGATCTATTCCGTAACAAGTTCTGTTCGTCGAATTGGTGCAGTTTTGAAACAGCAAATTGGAACCGTTGCGTCTGGGTGTGACATAAATCTGAATACATGCACCGGAACTTTTCGTGAGGCACCATTCCACGCATGTTGCCCAGCTGCACGAGTCTATATTAGCGGCTCGTTGCGTGGTGCACATGACCGGCACTTCATTAATGCCCGACTGGAAAGCTTTAAGTGATGGCACGTATATCGCCACGGTTAAGTACACCAGAGCGACTGTACTGAGGACCGCTGTCATTTGACACAGGCAAATTGTACCACATATCCGTTGATCTTGTGGCGGGATCAAAAGATCTTCTGGTGGAACTTGCTTCCCCATTTATGAACGATTATATCATGCCAACTCGGATAGCACTTATATTTCAAACAGTAATTCGTCTTAGCACACAAACAACACCTCACACATTTCCGTCACTGCGATAATTTTTCTTTTCCTTCAGGGAAAAGCACTTGGAAGTACGAAACTGCTTCTGATGGAAAAGAGAACACGGATTTTTTCGTAAAGCACCCAAAATTGTGAGCCTGCGCGCAGCTTTTCCGTACCAATCGATATAAATTTATACAACTTTGATTCGTTCACGTTGTTCAGATGGCCTTTTCGCTTGTTTTTGAATTTACGCATCATTTTATTTATGAATCGAGACCATTTCTGACCCTAACTCATTTTCCTCATTAGAATTGCTTCAAGTAATCCAAAAATTTAACCATAAAAAAATTATGTTTAACCAGCTATTTGTAGAGGCAGAAAACATGCTATGAAAGTTACATTATCAAATTCATATAACGGAGCATTCAATATAGCAGCAAAATTGACTGCAGTGGAAGCACTAACTGCGCGGTTCAGCCTTTCGCATCTATCCCATTGCTGAAAACATGTTTTTCAATCGATGTTCTTTGTAAATGTTAATGAGGTGAATCAAAAAATGCAAAAAATCTCTTTAAAAGTGAGCTGACATCGAAAAGCATCTAAAACCGTTTTTGCAATGTGTCTGTGTTATTTTGCTCAGAAATTTTCAATTCTTTTTAATAACCTTAACCCAGTTTTGAAAAAATGTAGTCGTATTAATTAGTAATAAATATTATCTAAACTCTATTGTTGCGTGACATTCAAGGAAGGTAGAAAAAATGTAATTACATACGAGCTTTTAAAAAAAAATCAATTTGAGTCATTTAATGATTTTTGAAAAGTTGAATTGTGAATTAGTTAAAATCTAAGAGTATAAAAAAAAATATCAATTCTGGCTCTGTACTAAATACTTGAATCCATATTGAATAGGTTACAGATAGACAATACTTAGTAACAGATATCATTGAGGTTGAATTATATATCCTAAGAGTTTCAGCTACAAAGCCATCATTAAACAGGATATTGAAGTTTTACTTTCGGAAATTGAATATTGGACGCCTTGTATGAGAGATTGTTTCCCTTAACATAAAAAACCAGGATTATAAAAAACATTTGCTTATGTCCATTTCTTTTTTTTTTGTCGCATTGTTAATGGTTGGTATCTTTTAATTTATTGACTCCTTTCGGCTGAAGCCTTCGCAGACCATGACAGTCTCGCTAGATCTCTGATCAAACGATAGCTTAAATCAATATTGAAGTTTACTCCGCTTATTGTATTTTAAAGGTTTGGTACCATTTTAGTTGTCACGCATAAATATAATCTCTAAGCAGGGTTATTTATAGGAATAACAAATGTAAAGGTGTTCATGGAGGAAAACCATTTTAAGCGAAAGTTTAATTCAGGAGGAAGATTTAATTAAAGCGAAGTCTGTAATTAAGGAGTCGGAAATATTATTTTTCCAAGTCGTTCTGTAAGGAACTTCAAAATCTAGTTTGTAATTGCCTTAAAAAAATAGTCCAAGAGTTCAGGAAATTCAGATAGAATTATTAGTTAATGTCATCGTGAATGAGGAAGGGAATTTGAGAATTTGTGCAAATAAACTGAAAAGGCATGAAAAATATTTTGATTTGGAAATACAATTTGTGGCGGTGATGTATTTTGTAGATTAATGGAGATTTTCCCTATCCGTTCTATTTTTTGAGAAATCACTTTTAATGATTGGCGATTTGGTTATTATCAATTCATGATTTATTTGTATAAATAAATATCAGTAAATTTTGAATTAGCAGGTTCTTTTCCTCTCAGTCTTTCCCTAAACCATTTTTTTTAATGGTCTTTCCTCCGACGATTCCTAATTTTCACGTTTCTTCATCTAGGAAAATGCCCAAGGATTTCGACGTGAAAATGCGATTCCCGCCAAAAAAAAATTAAAGCCACGATGATTTAAACGCACTTATGGTAACACTTTTTCGGTTCTTAATCACGATTAAGAGCCCTCTCCCACGTGGTGGTGCTTCGTCAGTATCCGATCTTTCCTTCCCCTCTCCCCCCCTCCTCATCCTCCGCGGGAAACTTCCATTTTTACCATCCCCACACGGAAGGATCGTCGTTCAAAAGATGAGACAAGAATTAAGCGAAAGTTTTAGCTTACCCTTCGATCGAGTCCAATATGAAATTTTCACATTTTCACTGTCTTGACGGAAAATTTTTCATCCCCGAATTGGCTTTTGTACGAAGTTTGTGTGTAATTCTGTTGAGCAATATGGCGGCGGCACCAGGCACCGCTCTGCGGCATCTGCTGGCGTTGGGCAGGACTTTTCATTTTCACCGGATCCGATCAATAAGCCTTTTTCCACGGAGCTCCTTTTCCCGTGTCACTTCACGGGGAAAGCGGTTGCAACAGATTTTCCTGCCCGTTCGGGTCATTAGGTCTTTTTTTTTTACTTTTCCCCTTCCATTTTCCACCCGAAACCCAAATCGATTCCTCTTTCACCGCGATATGGGGAGGTGGTGGTGGAAGTTTTTGTTCGGTTTTTTCTGCATATTTTCATTTTGGTCTTCATCGATTTTCCGACTTCAGTTTTATTCTTTTCTCCTCTCGTTCTCGCATAGCATGGCGTGTTTTTCCATTTTTCAACCGGCATTTGAGTCTGCTAAACGAATTCTTTTCGATTCCTCTCGCGAGAAAACGTGCATTGAGGCGACGGCGCAGAGGCGGGACGCCCCGAGGAAATCGTCGCGCCGTGCTGTAGTTTTCAGTTTTGCCAGATCCGACTCGAGGAAAAGCTGCTTTTCGACGACAGCACTACTAATATTGGCTCGAATTTGTGTAACAAATATTTTCGGGTTCGCGGGTTGCTTTTCACGTCGTATGCTGCCTTCATTCGTCGAACGTGCATCCGGAGCGGTCGGAAAAAATTGTTAGCAGTGCAGGAGCCGCACGGAAACTCTGAATTGTGAGAGTCGGACCGGGATCGAAATGGTTTCGATTTTTCTGTTTGCAAACATTTTTTTCTTGATCTAATTTGCTTACAATATTTCGCCTTCTTGTCAATTACTTCATTGACATTTTAAACGTGTGCGTGTTCCTTTCAGACACATGTTGCTTCCATCATTGTTAAATATTACTTGATTTGGCACTGTTTGATTCTATTTGTTGACAATTTTACATGGTTGACCATTTGATTTATTTTTTATTTAAGCACTATTTCACACAACCCATCGCGGGCTTTAATACTTTGGCATCTTCGCTTTCTCCAGGACCAAATATCGGAGGTAAAAAGCCAATGAACTGATTTATTTTTCGACTCTGAATTATCGGTGTCGCTTGACATCGATCGTCGTAATTGTTCTTCACATTGCCGTTAACATTTTGAATCCATTACGTATTCCTACAACTACATTCGATGCCGTGATTCGATTTCTTTGCCTGGGTTTCGGTGCTACTGCTTTACTTTTTTATTGTGAGTGTTATCATCACGCAATTTTCCGAAGCTCATTAATACGGTGAACCTAAGATTTCACAATCTATATGCTCTTTCCTCTGGTCGAAAGTTTCCATGATAAAAAAAAAAGAAAAACCATTTTTCACTACTATGGAAAGATGATGGAAATTAATTGTTGACCAATGATAGCTCGGCTTTTACGTTTAAATGTATAAAATGTTAATGCAATGTCAACCATGCAAGTGGAATAAAAATGCAGGACGCACAGTGTGAGGGTAATCAATTCCACGTATTTTCCGAGTTGGAAAAAAAAATAACCCTTAACCCTTTCGGGAAAGCAATGACCACAGGAACGGAGGAGACAAAGCGTTCGGGATTATAGGAAGATTATTAGAAAAAGGAAATGCCCTTTTGTAGATGGAAAATATCAAGATGTAACCAAAGAATAATAAGTTAAGAGGATTCCCACAAGAAAAGCTACTTTTTGGTTTCTATTTATACAAAAAAAAGGATTAATTCTTTTACCCTCAAACTGCTTTCGACTTTAAATAAAATGTAGCGTTTGCTACAAACTGAGGGTTTCATAAATATTGTTTGAAATAAAAAAAAATTCAGGCGGCACGTCAATAAGAATTGACCGAGTTTTTCTTAACCATATTTAACGCAAACATTCTCGGTTTTTTTTTCTGCATATCCAGATGTCATAGATTTTGAGGGACAATCATATAGAATTTGTGTCGATGCATTCATGATATGTTACAAAATCTCATAATTTTGTTAGAAAATATTGTCTGTCTTTTACATTTCTTGACGAGCACAAATTGGTATCATCCTCATCGTGAGGATTCACAAAAAGAATTTTGTCGAGTTTACATTTATTAATTATAAACTTAGTGATTTTTATCCATTAAATAATACTGATTTTTTTTTCTTTTTCTTTTTACAAAGCATTACTTAATGGAAAGGCGATGATTATGAGAACTGGAATATGTGTTTGCAAAATTTTTAACAGGATTTAGTTAAATTGTATATATATTTAAATTGCACATTTTCTTACTTTTTTTATTAACATTTTGAACGTATAAACAGTTTAGCACTATAAGGTGTCGTCTTTGTTTATATTTTCTCTTTCACCTCATTTCACTAACAGGTCTTAATTTTTAGTCCAAATATTATCCTATGATCTTTACTTACGTTTCTAAGTCTTTAATACATGTATATGTAAAACAGAAATCCAAGTTATGCCTCTCGTAAGAATTTAAGATTTCGAATGCAGAAATACAATACCTTTCCCCAAAAATAAGATTTTATTTTTCTTCAGGATGATAACCTCACAGTACTTAAATTCTCTTTCTTTTTTAATTTATTAGGAAAAAAAACCTCTTCTGCATTTTTACTCATGTATCAAATTTTATCAATCACACCTTCTTTTTAGGTTTAATCGTGTTCTTCCTCCTTAAATTCTTGCTCCTGTTTCGAATTCCATTCGAAATTATTTCATTATGGTAAAACCTTCGTAAAGCCGCTAATGCAATTGCAAATTACTGAAGTTCTTTTTTACCATTTCATTCATAAACTCTACGGGATTAGGCGGGGCTTATATAGTTTTCTTTTTAATCTTTAATTTTTCCCTGTATTGTCGTCTTCTAATTTTTTACTCTATTTATTTTTGTTTTTTAAAATAATATTTAAATGACTTTTTGTTGTTTATTGTATAAAACGCTAAAATTTTTATAAAATATAGAATTTTTTAAATGTAGTATTATTGTGAGGAATCTCAAGATTTTTAATTTTCGTTTGATTTTAATCCAAAGTTTTTTTCATCAATTTCTGAAATCTTGTCATTCATTTTTCTTTGTGTGAAAACACGTTTTCTATGTTCGGATCTTTTGTTCAAAACTTTGAATATTAGCCTTCTGATTATATGTATTGGAGATATGTTGTTTATTTCCGGACGTGTTTTACTTTCCATTTAGAACTATTTTTCTATTATATTAGTTTTTGGCTGTTTCTTGAAATATCTAAAGGCTTAAATCATACGTATGTATAACGTATTCATGTAAATGTGTGGATTATAGTTTTTTTTTTTTTTTCAAAAAAGTTTAGATACATTAAATAGAAGAAAGAAGGTTTGCGTTTCAATATGGTTCAAGTGTTTTAAGCGATGCGGTAAAGCCCTGTTGTTTGAAACGTGCAAAGCTTGAAATGTTTTTGGTCATCAAAAAGGCATTATATTATATGTTCATGCGTAATTTATTGAAACTGCAGATTCGTATGCCACAAAAAATTTCCAAATTTACTCATCAAATTTTTATTTCCTTAAATCAATTGTTTTAAGATTTAATATTATTGTTTGCAAGTCGGAACCATTTCGATAAATTTATTGTGCTAAAGATACAGCATTTGATTAAGTAAAATTTCTGAAAAACTAAAAGAGGAAGAAAATATGCCAAATATGAGAAGGCTAAAAAGGTGACGTGAACATGATTTAGGATAACGAAACGCACAATGGCTGATGAGACACCGGTGGTTGTCATCAAGCAGACATGTGGTCAAAAAATCCTTTTCTACATCACGGCTTTCTTTATCCTCCTTGGAGTTTTCAGTCTCTTTGCCTTTTTGTTTCTCGTACCTTTCGTCATCGATCCAGCATTTACCACAATTTTTATGCAATTTCAAGACGAACCTGTACAATGCGTGACCGTATCTGCCGAAACATATCGGGGCGCATCGAACTGCACATGGAGCTCGTGCAAGGAAGGCTGCACTAAAGAACTCTACGAATGTACTCAAATTATAGTCAATTATCGACGTACGGAGAATACCACATTAGTCGACGACGTGAACGAGAACAGTGCCAAACTGGAGGAGGCCGTCGATCGCCAGACTCGATCTCTCCTAGAAGAATCTTTTCTTCATTTAGCTGAAGGATACAGATCTATGTTTGTGAACGACGTTAAAGAGAGAGAAACGCGAGGCATCCGGGATTACGATTACGAACTGGGCATTGCAGAGGACTTTAAAAGTAGGAAGAATACTTCAGAGTGGCTATTTATGGGCGCAAGACTGTTCCCGAACGTAAAAGGTTGCGGATATCCTCCCGTCCTCAACTGTAGTATATTCCTAAAGAAATACCGCGAAATAGGTTCGAATTATTCATGCTACTATTCCCTTGTCGAACCGAGTTTAGTCATAAATGAATTCGATATCAATCAAGTGTACATGAACTTGGTATACGCAATGGCAATTCCGATACCTTCTTTTATAATATCAGTGATATACCTTACTTTCGCGTATTTTGTGATTTACGCCGAGGATACTCCACCAAGACCACGACCCCTGCCACCGGCCGCGACAACGACACCAGTACCGCCTCCCACCAGCGGTGCTCTGACCCCTGCGAGCGAGGTTTTTCGCGAGGATTTGGCGAGTTTCGGTCATGATTTTAAGGTGGCAATGGCGGACGAAGCCAGCAGAGAAAGTGTCGCCACATACAACGATGCCGTCCCTGATTCCAATTCCATCCCAGATGGGTAAGCCAATTAGGATTTTCCTGCTCACTGCACATTACGCATATCCGATATTTTCATAAGAGGAAAACTTGAGGAACACTGCTGGAACAGCTTTTCCGAGGCTTCCAAAGAAGATGCCTCACAAAGTTTGCTTCGCCTTTATGTCGCGAGAAACATTTTGCTTGGTTTTTTTTATTTTCTTTTACAAATAATTTTCCAAAAATATTTGTCTCCTTTATTTTTAGATGAAATAGGAACACACCTTGATAGGGCATAGATCGAAGGACAGTTCTTTTTCATTAAGTAACTTATTTTTTAATTTAACTTTAGCTACAAGCCGAAACTAATGTTTCTGTTCCCCATGATCAAAAACGTAAAAATATCCGAAATGTATAATTGAATTTCTTATTGAAGAAATTTGTCAATATTTGACTTTCGTGGGGAAAAATTAAACTCACCATCAGCCAAAGATTTAATCAATAATTTGCCGATGGTAGAATTTACTCTTAATTATGAAAGCTATTTAACATGCAACCAATAGCGTTAGCGTAATAGAGAATGACTTGGAAAATATAGAATAATTTTTCACCTTGATCATTATTAACTGTGTTTTTTAAATCCACACATTATTGATTCAAGCTTTACTGCTTTCCGGTCGTTGTTGAAAGTTTTATTTAAATGGCTACGCTAATAATTCCATCAAATGAAGACTAAGCTTTTTGAATATTTTGTACAAAAAAATTACCCTTCTTTTGGGCAAAGTTCTTTAAACCTTTCCGCGACATTATTTCGGATATCGATCGCGTATTTGCAAACTATATTCTTAACTGAGCCACATTTTAATATTCAGGAAGTGAAAAAATATTGGACGCATATTGATTCGATGACATAAATTCGGATGAGATGATTATGTATTGACAGCGTGCATAATATTTAGATTGTCACCTGCTTTAACTATCGACACTTAAAGCTCGCATCTCTTGCAAAAAAAATACGGTAAAATCAGTCATAAAGGTAAAAAAAAACAGTCATGAAAGCAGATTAATGTGAAACAATATGCTCAAATTATATTCAGAGATATTTATTAAAGTAGATAGAGTGACGGTTTCTCAGCCTTCTACAATGTTAACTTCCGACAGGCGTTCGACCGTCGCTTGAGCGTTATGAAAAACGGTATGTATGGTTAGAATCAATTGATTGGATACGAGTCACTAATGGAGATATTTTAAAAATGGAAAAAATAGAATAGAGCATCTTGAGAGCCTCAATTGTACTGAATAAGCAGGATTTGATCAATATGGATGCTTTTTTTTCTGTTAAGTCACTTATGAGGAAATGTAAGCATTCAGTTGTGATGCCAGAAGGATTCATTTGGAATATTGTTGCCAAATGACCAACATTTTTATCTATGAATCATATAATTGGTTAAAACAAAATAATTCGAAAAGGGCGAGGGAATGAAAAAAACACAATTCTAGCTCTAAGAATTTGTTGTTAAAAAATAAATCGTGATTAGTGATTTAATAATCGAAAGTAAATATTTAAATATAGAGATGAATTATGGATGTGGCATCTAAATTGTATTTGATGAGTGAGACTTTAAAGGAATTAGCAAAGATGAAAATCATAAATAATGCCCAAGATTTTGAACATGATTTGATTTAGTGTAGAGTGTAAGAGATAAATATCGAACACAAAGGAAGATGTGTCGGTAAGTTTTGATTTGTACAAAGAGAGATTAGTTTGAAAATCGAAACGAAGCAATTGTTTATACGGTCCAGAAAACCTATAAAGTAAAAAATTTGACAGAAAGTGTTTCGGTTCTTAAAAAGTATTTTCTCTATCTAAAGTGATCCTATTCACTTTTGATTTGGTTGGAATGCCTCTTTGATTGTATTTCTTTGCACTATATTTATGCAAACTAAAGGGTTTGTATTCGTCAGAAGGAAGATTTGATCAGTTAAAGATCATTATTGTTCAATGTTTCAGAATTTATCATTAAGTTAAACCATTTCTATGCTAATTGTAGTTTTAAATACATACTTATAGAGAATGTTTCACGGTACGTAACATGAAAGTTGAGATCGGCCGATGTTAAACTGGCTGCCTTAAGAATGTTCATGAAGCTAAAATTTTCAGTGAAAAAAGGTTTTCTTTTTTTTTAAATTGAAGAATTTGACCGATGAGTTTTCGAGAAAATAGTGAAAGATAATAATGGAGAAAAATTGATGTCCAAGTCGGTTCCAGGATTCGAGTAAAGGTAGAACTTTCCAAACCGGATATATAGAACTTACTAATAAAAGTATTGAGATCTGCAAAAACAATATTAAAACTTAACATAGGAATATATATGAAATAATCTAAAAAATTTGATCGGGCATGGGAGACGAATGACGAATTTAGATACATGCAAAAGTCAGTGCTTTACGTGAAAATGATAAATGATTAATGTACGATCAATTTTCTAAAAATACAAACTTTATCACTGGACAATGTTTAAGCTTTTTCAGGTGAAGAAGGTCTTCAATAATTTGTGCTATTTGCAAAGCGACACAACAAACTTTAATGATCGTTGAAAAAAGTTTATATAGATATTGAATTTTTCCTGCAAGTAAGGTATCAGTATTGATCACTATAAACTTCTACGTAGGGTTATAATACTTTATAATCTTAATATTTTCTTGTTCTCTTGGGCATTGCTTTTATATTTGAAAATGCGACAGAAGAATCTGTAAAATGATTCGATTTCACAGCTTTTTATCTCATTTTTTTTTTTAAATTGTTTTTAACCTCATTCACAATCTCTGTGCGTATATAACTTTTTTCAATCATCATATATTTATTTTCATACTCTTCTTCTTTTTGCTCATCCTGGGGCATAAACTTATACTTTTTTAAAATATACCAATTTTTTGATAAAATTTTTTAAATTTCCAAATGAATGTGATTAACAAATACAATTTTTATTAATTTTTTAACTTATTGAAATTTTTTTAACTATTGACATTATTTCTTTTTGTTTCTTAAATTAAATTTTATACTAACAATTTTGATATGGAAAAATTAATATGTCAAAATAATAAAAATCTTTCGTTAAATTAATGAATAAAAAATAAATATAAATTTTTTCAAGATGCATTTTAGTCTTTGAATAATTTGGAATATTTGATATTTTACTTATGTTCGATGTGTTTGTCTGCAGGTTTCAGTGATTTTCCACTTTGTCATCTTGATTTATTAAAACGGAAATCTATTTACATTTTAATAATTAAAGATCTATATTCGGTAGGCGATTTTTAAAAAACTGCAATTTGTAAGAGTCTGCTTGAGGTAGCAAGACATTTGAAGATGAAGTAATTTAGAATATCATGAAAGTTAACGAATTCCTTTCTTGGATGACTTTAATTCTAAATTAGTTACTCTTTTACCCAAGTTCCATTTTTTTATTTCCCCCCCCCCGAAAGGTTTCAACTTATTCGATTTCAGAACTTTCCATTGTCTTTCAAACTGATCCACCTCAATAATGATTTTCCTGCCATTTTCGCCATGCAGGTCACTTCCCGAATTTTGATACATTTCCAAAAGACCAAGGAGGGTAATTTTACGATATGCGGATTACAAATCCGCAATGGAGCAAAAAATTCTGACTCGATACGATAAATATACGTGAAATTTTTGGGAGTAGATAAACATTCAAAAAAAGGGCCATAAACTGGGGATATAATTCGTATATATTTTACAATCTGAAGACGCCGGAGTTTCACTTCTCCAGCGAGGTCGACGTCGCGACTCCAGGACATTTCTTTTCACATGGATAATTAAAGATAAGTAACATATATTACGATTCCCGGGGAAATCGGGTCGAACATTAAATTACGACAGCTTTAAAGTCAGTGTATTGTTGTATTGTATGTGGTTTGGATTGGGCCGAACCTACCTCTCTCTTGTTGATGAGTGAATTTTTTAATATGTCGGTTCTTTCCCACACAATTTTCAGATGTTTGAAAATTTCTTTGTAAGCGACCGATGAGTTTATAAAAATGTACAAGGCGAATCGAAAAAAATTCAGTGGTGGAAAATTACTATTCTCCTTCCAGATTTTTAGCATATTTTTTACTTATATTCTATATAGCTATTTTTTAGTGTGCACCTGAGGCAGTGATTAACCCACTTCCTTTAACTCAAATATTTAGGCTAATAAACCACAGACCTCGCAACAAACCTTTGTGGAATGCTCTCCCTCAATTTTGTATTAATTAATTCCCTTACTCTCCTTCTCAAAAGTGGAAGATGAAGTTCAGGCTTTTAGAGGAGAGTGTGGTGGTTTAATTGTCTATTCATGGGTCGAGGGGCAAAGACTGCAAAGCTTGTCATGGGCTTAAGGGAATCGGCGAGTTGCAAACTTCTGATTCATTCTGACTGTAGATGAGCTGATTATCGTGTTGATGTCGCGGAAAAGGAAGGTTCTGAACTACAGATAGTACGGCAGAAATTTCCGGAATTAGGTTTCTACTCTTACAATCGACCAAATACTAAATTCTCAATAATATCTGATCTGATGATGTATATTGCAATATCATTATATAATATCTTACATATACATTGATTTTTTTCACACTTTCAAACTACAAACCTATGTCAGGTAGCCAAGAAGAAGGATTGTCTGCTGCCAATCCGGGTAATTTAGACATTTTCGGAGGAGTGTGCAACTCACTTTGATAATTACCGCTTTCTGCGTCTATGTATGCGTTTGTTCAGGTACCGTAGTGAGCATCGATTACTTCGATTGTTAACATGATGGTCGAGTCTCTGTTTTTAGATTTTTTTTTTATTTCTGTTGCCACTAAGATTGTTCGCTTTTTCATTCTCTTATTCTCGATGTTGGGCACTGCGATATTGTGTAGTCTTTTTTTCAGCTACCAGCATTACATTCGGGTTATTGATGCGTCGTATTATGCCCCAGTAAAGCTTACTGCGGTTGTTTTCATGGTTGATTCGGAATGGTAATTATAATTATGTGTCTTTTGTCATCGGATTGTGAAATTGAGCTTAAGAGTGAGTTTCTGGTGTAATATTTTAGTTGCTGTTTTGATGCAGCGTGTAATTTTATTTACCAGTTTTATAAATTGGGTTTCTCCATTTTGGTTTCATTTCTGACGTCTATCGTCCTGGATTGGATATAATTTTGCTTTGTGTTGCTCTGGCAAACTCTGTCTCAGATCGTAGATAACTTCTCGTGCACCATTTGTTTGATTGTTTTTGCTTATCCATACTTAATGTATTTAAGGTCGCGTTTTTCTTCCCATATTGTCTTTACGCATCAAATGATTAGCGTTTTGCCTTTTGGTTATTAAAGTGCTGGTTATTATTGTTTGAGGTCCAGTGGAGCGTATTTCGTATCTGAGGTCACGATTAATATGTTACAACCTACTGTCTGTTTTGTTGTTGAAGTGTTACAGTTCTTTTGCTTTTCCATGAGTTGTGCAATGTCTTTGAGAATTCGTTCTATTTTATTTGACGGCCTCGTTCGTTTTATGCAACAACTTCGAATGTTTAAACACGAACTGCGCCAATATCGTCCGATTTGGTCCATTTATTCCCGTGACATTATTGTGTCAAATTTAGCAAATTAGGAGAGATATCGAACGTGTTTTAATTAATTTGAAAATGGATTTTTGGAATCGAGCTTACAGTTTAGTATGGCTGTGAGCCTCAATTCGTGATTTGCTATTATCTATGCTTTTGCTAGCCCATGTTGAATCTTAATGTTATAATGTATGACAAGTGATTGATATGATTCTTGCCAGTACAGGACGTGAGATCCTGTTGGTCGTTTGTTGTACGTTCCTCATTTTCGGCAATTTTTTTTGTGATTTTATTATTATTTAACGGATGTACCTGAAGAAAAGCAGATTTTTCTCTTCACTATGATATTCGTAAAAAAAACATTAAACTAAATGAAGTGCAAATCTTTTAAATTATGCACTTTTCCAGTTGATTTCATTGGCTTTTGATTATATCTGAGCAAGCATCACTTATAAATTTCTTCAATTCATTGTCCGTATAATTTTTTTAATACCGCTCAATTTGCAATTGGAAAGGGCTCGGGATAGTGTATTAATCCTCCGCATTCTTTTTTTTCAGAAACTTGACGAAAACACTGACAACGAGTATCTCGACTCCCCCTGGGCCGATAGCCGCGGTTTGAAAAATTCTCTGCATGGGCTGGCCAACATAACCTGGCGCCCGAAATAAATTCTCTGACCGGAAAGCAGTAAGTTTTCACCTTTTATTTCTGTCAAGGCTTTCGTTTCTCCGGTTTCTCAAAATTCCGGTCAATTGACTTGGTCATATTGAAAATTCAAATAAACGAGAAATTTATTAAGGGAACCCGTCGATAGGTTGACGCCATTTTGACGCCAATATAATTTTCCCTTTTCCATTTTCCCCCATACTCAAATTGCATGGCGCAAAGTTTTTTTTCGCCGTTTGATTTCCCTGCGAGAGCCGAACACCCATTGAGTTATGGATTTTCACTTTTCTGCAATTGCAATAAACAAATGTAAATATCAGTTTTACCAATGAATCGGTCGCTTTTATGCGATCTTCGTAACACACACACATATAAATATAAATGTTTGTAATGCAGACAGCATGGATTATTTTGTTCAACTTTGAATACTAATAACTTCACATTAAATCCTTCACTGTATGTAGATCATTTCCGCTTCAAAAATACGTACTGCAAGTCCTTTAGGTTACAGAATGACCATGTGAACTTTTCTTCAACCATCGATATTAAGCCATATTATTTTAAATCTCTCATTCATAGGGATTGATTTGTTATGTAAATCCTTTGATTTGAATTTTGAAACCTTTTATTTCCTGATGATTTCTATTTTTTTTTAAAAAAATTTTTATATTTTCTTATTGCCTGAAATTCTTCATGATGAGAAATAACGAAGAAGAAATGGTCTCGTTAAATTGTCTTTTACGCGAGTGATTCCGATGTAACAAAATTTTAATCTTCAATGAATTTTAATCTGCAATGTAAATCTCTAAAACAAATACTTAAACACATATTTGTTTAAAAAAAAATTTTATTTTGATCTTTAATATTTTTTTCTTATAACTTTCAGTGTCAAACTTCAGTCTGTAAGCACTGTTACATTCGCATTTTTACGCAGTAACACTTAGGACTATGTCTGTTAAGTAGCGTAATACTTCCCATAGAATTATTTGTTGCAATTTTTCTGACATTCACCGTATTATATTTGATAAATCTAACATTTTCCTCACATATCGTAACTTATGCCTCTATAATCTGTTCATTGCGAATGGAATAAATCATCATCCACCCAACTTTCTTATTATATCTTATATTTGAAGCCAAGATGTCTAACATTCATTTTATCAAGAATAATATAGGATATCATTACGTAATATTCTTTATTTTATGAAAAGTATATAATTTTTCTTGTATTCTATCTACACAAAAAAAGCACATGCTATTCATGTGCCATCACATGAAATTTTTAAAAGTCAACATTTACTCTGCGAGCATTACAAGTATATGTCATATAATGAATCATATTTTGCGGTTGATACCGAAACAATTATTTCAGATACCTAACGTATAATCGTGACCAATGATTTATTTGACTTTCATTAATAATTTTTTGTCCAGCTATAACCACTTAATCCGGCTTACTAAAAAAAATTTTTGAGATATCTCAGAATAAAATTTTAAAAAAATCGATTTAGAATATAACTATTGCTTTTGAGATTATTTTAGTTCAAATAATGTTGTAATCTATAAACATTTAAAGCATGTGCCTTTTTATAATGTACTTTGTCATGTTATGAAGACAAGATGAATTTTGCTATGACATTACAAATATTCCAAGTTTCAAGTTAAAAAACCGGAATAATCGTCTAGTTTAATATGTAAGAATGCATTATTTTATCACAATATATTTTGTTGTTATTGACTTTGCGTTGGAATAAATTAATCTGACGTCTCATGCAAAAGGTGGTGTCCAACATTCATTTACATTATCCGTAATAATCGTTTCGCTACGCCCTATTACGCCTTCGCTAATTTCATATACAAACAACGTTAATCACTTTGTATTCCAGTTGCCATATGTTAGCTGAATGAAGAGCTCGGTCAAATTTCATATTTAATTTGCATATAATTCATAATATTGATTTTTTCCACGTCTAGGTTAACGCAAACCCGAATGATGTTATGAATTTTTTTCCGAAATAACAGACCAAAATGTGAACGGACGCATAAGTGTTGCAATTTTTTTCAGCGTTTTAGCAAAGGTTAAATCGGACAACACAAGTTACAGGTCGTATATTTTGCTTTTAAGTTGATACGCATGTTCACGAAATCACGATGGATAAATGATACCATGATGTTAATAACCGAATACAATTCTTGCAATTTGAAATTTTATCCTGCACATACATCAAGTTAAGATTTACGTTAAAGATTAAAGTATTGGAATTCGGTAAAGTATTATAATTCGGTTTTTGCAATAAATAATATTTGGCGTTCCAAAAAGAACTCTTTAACGATCAGTAATAACATTAAAATATAATGTTTTTCTGCGCTATGAGAGTGTAAACATAATTCTTTTCTTATCATTAATTCTCGATAAATAGTATCTTTTTCTCATAACGGTTAAAGTTATGATTTAAATATAAAACTTCAGAATTAGAGAACTCTTATTTATATATCAATTTAAAAAAAGTTGACGCGAATTGAAAAGTTCACGAATTTTATGATTATCTTTAATTACTTAAAAAAATTATAATGGAAAAAAGGAAAAACTTTTCTGGAATCACAAGGATAAGGTTTTGGGGGAAATAATTGCGAAATAAAGAGTATACATATCATGCTCTCGGATAGATAATCACACTCGCTTGAACCTATTTTGCAGGCGCAAAGTTTTTTGATATTTACATGATCCTAACGCCGAAGAACGAGTTGAAAACTGTGAATCTTACATTTGGTAAAATAATGCGAGTTCATGCGAGTTAAATAATCGGGAATCCAAATGATGAATTAAAGTTTGGATTGAAAAATTTATTATTGAATGAGTCGATTGTGAAACTTTTATATTAATTGATAATTTTCAACCCTTTTCTGCGTATTCATTCTTGCAGATCAGCGTTATTATTTTTCCGGTGATTCAAAGCAGGAAAATTACTTCGTTTACATGCAAATGGAGTCTCTTTTGATGTACAACATCATAAGGATTTAATTGACATAAAATCAGCAGGCCGCCAAATTCTGGATGCGGCACTGTAAAAAAATCTTTAAATTTTGAATTCCCTGCATCGGCATCATTCCAAAGTGCTTTCGTTTTCTCACCATCGGTGCATGGCATGACCCGGGAAGTTTTGTTAGCCTCTCGCCTTATTTCGCTTTGTGAGCTTTAAAATTAAATTGTTTCCCTCTTAAAGTATTTTTCAGGTCGTAGGCGGGAACCTTGCAGACACACACCAAAGGCTTCGGACGGGAAAGCATTTAAGGCGACGACCAAAAGATGCGAAATCGATAAACCGGAAGGGTTGAAGCTGTTTTTGAGGGAGCTTTTAGACATTCAACTAATTTTATCTATTAAAGAGTTTCCTTTTATATTAGTGTATATATATATACATACATAGTATATATATATATTTCTGTTCTGTTTTATTTTGGGCAAAATATCCTTTTTCGCACAAGACTACTAACTTTTTTTGTTCCTTGTAAGTATGAGTACGAGAAAAAAATTCACTTTCGCTTCTGTAACTTTTCATCGAAAGCAATAATTATTATTTATACGTATTTATTTTAATATTGTATAATATGTAACATAATTTATTTTAATGAAAATTCATTTTCACAACTTTGAGTCTAAGTTTTGCCTTAATAAAGATAAATATGTTCCATAAATAAGAATGAGGTTTTATGATCGAATTTCGAATTTTGCTGCAGTGAACTATATTGTTTGAAGTCTTGGAATGACTAACAAAACAGGAAAATACGTTTTTTTGACTTGCTCATGCTCGATTTCCATTTTTTTTTTCGACGACGGTGCAATGACAATTTGGACTTGTATAATATTTGTAGCTGATTTATATCTCAGAAATGTAGCTGACATATTTCACGTTAAATTTTTTTAAACAATTGGTGTGTAGTTTCATAAATAAATTTACAGCTATTAATAAAAGATGTAATAGTTTGTCTTTAAAATAATAAATTTTTTTGTGATTTTAGTCGAATTCTATTTTTATATTGCTATCTAATAATGTTGTACGAAGAGACTTATTTCGTTGACTTTAAGTCAGAATTTGTTTTATACAATTAACAATCTCAAACAGTATAATTTTTTCCTTATTTTTATGTGATCAATAATATGGTCATCTTTCTGAGTTGCTGCGGTTATAAATGGTTATGTCCATTAAATCACAGCACTCAATATTACAAATTATAAAATTATTAACTTCACATTACAAAATCAGGAATCACATTATAATTATACTAGACGATGATGAGTGTGATTTATCTCTCACGGCCCGATTTCAAACATTGTTCCCTAATAACTATCAAAGGTTAGAAATGTACATAATTTTGAATTAAAAAAAGCTACTTTCTGAGGAAAAACATTCAGATTTATCTATGAAAAGCAAAGTTAAAATGTGTTTATTGAACAGTATGTGAATATGAAAAAATTTGTATGCCATCAAATAATTTTGTAATGCTTTTGATAAAGGAATATGTTAAAGTTGAAATCAACATTTAAAATTTCCACTGTAGCAATTTGAACTTTAAAATGAAGGAAAATTAAGAACAGGTAATAGATCGAAACTGAAAAATTTCTTCGCTCCTGTCTTTAAATGAAATTTATAAAATGTAGCATATTATTTAAGAACTGTGTTTTTTTTTTCAAAGAAAAAAAAGATATATATATACACACACACCTCGTATTAATGTTATACTACGCTTTTGTATGAATATTCAATAAAAAATTATACCGCCAAAAATCATTTGCTATGCAATAGCTCAATATTTGCACGTTGTGTATTGGTATGTATTTTTATCATAATTTTGATGTATTTAATTATAAAATAAAATTTTTGATCGTAATGATGAATTTTTTGTAAAAAAAATCCTTCTTTACTTTTAGAAAAATAAAAAAATCGACAAGAAACATAAGTTATATTAAAACATGAGTAATCATATCAAGGACTTTTCATCTAATGTTTTCATCTATTTGCTCTGTCGTTGCCCATAGGTATGAAACTAAACTAGTTCAGCTAATATATATAATTGATGATTTACTCCCACGATGTTCAAGCATTGCTAAACTAGGTACAAGTAAAATTAAGTAATGCTGGAGCGGATATAAAAAAGAATAATGCCTTTTATAATATTCATGCTCTTGAAAAATGACATGACAAGTCAGTTTGGCACGTGCTTTTGCCTTTCCTCAGCTCATTTTAAATGTAATAAATCAAAAATATCTGGCGGGATTTTTAATTTCGGTTGATACATTCTCCCATTGTGTAACATTATTGGAATCTGTTTCATAAAATCGGGAAACAACCCTCCACATCGCAGCAGCTTAGAAAAAAGGCTCAAAAATCAATATCAAGTCACGAGTGGTCGACAATGTTCGTATCAACAAAGAAAATTTTCGTCTTTGGAGGAATCCAGTTCGATTCTTTTACTGTAATTATTCATAATAAAATAAATAAATTTTGACATGGGAAAACGAGACTGGAAATTTGAAACCTGATACTTCATCGAAAGAAATATGTTGGAGATTCTGAAAACGATTCCTGTAGAAGCTCTAAGTGTAACTTAAGTTACAATGATAATCATTCTTTATAATGAATTTACATTGACAGAGTTCTTTATTGGCAAGGGCATGCGCCTTCCGTTGCCAAGTAAATTTCGTGGTTGAAAACGAAAACACAGCCCCCAAATGTCGGCGGCGGACGACGATGTACTTCGGAAAAAGCATCTAATTCTGCTGGAAAAACACCGGGAGCTCCGCAGAAATCACAGAAAACTCGCAGGTAAGCTCTGACACGGTTTTGCGCCTCGAGGGCGTGCTTCACCAGAATAAGCTTAAACAACATTCACTATCTGCAGGGGTGGCTCTGCAGTTGACCGAGGCTTTGGCAGCTTACGTGAAAGAGGAAGCGAAGCCGAATGTGCAGGACATTTTGATATCGTGCTCGAAGATTTATCCAGAACTAGTATGGGAATCGAGAACTGTCGGTAAAACCGAAGAAGATCCGCGGACCGACTTCGAAGTGCCTGAAATTGCTGAAACTGGAGTTGAAGAAGCGGAAGCCGGAGCGGAAAATAAGGAAGAAGCTTACAGCGTGGAGAAAAATCTGAATGATTCGGATAAGGAATATTACCAAGGGTTCTGTTCGAGGCCCAAAATTCCTCGCACTCCGCATATTTCAGATATTTGAAGCAGAGAATCCGCTCCCAAAGTAGTGATCCTTACTTTTAACAATCATATCCCACATAACTATTTGAGGGTTCAGTTTGCAATTATACGGGATTAAATTTAAAGCGTGTTGCTTCTTCCGATAACATCAAAATTAACTGAAATTGGCATAAGGCAATAAGACTAAATTTCCCAAGTTTTTTAATGTGACTCATTAATGTTTAATCAATTTTAGTTATACTGTAAAATTTGTCTGGAGCAGTTGGTGTATTTGATTTTTTTGTACAGATACTGATAATGTTTGTACTAAAACAAAGTTATTATTTTTTAACTAATAATGAGGTAAGAACAATAGAAAAAGAAATAGAAATGAAAATTAAACAATTAATGACATCCTTTTATTATGGCAAACAATTTTGGAATAAATTTAAAATTTATCATTTATAATGAGAGAAATGTATGTATTTTATCTTATTGAAATTATATATTTTTTAATGACTGTTCAACATATAAATTTATTATTTTAATTTTTTTGAAATTTTTGGTTATTGAAAGCAAATCACCAAAACAAGATTTTTGACAATTAACTTTTTAAATGTGATTTAGTCTTTTTACTTTCTAGTTGACTCCTCCGAACTCTTTTAGGAGTCAAATATTTTACAAATATAAAAACGTTATTTCTATATTCAGATTGCTCAGCTGCACCTGGAACTTTTTCAATACTCTATGGCTCTGCAATCTAATGCCACGTTAACTTTTTCTGTTTAAGTCTGCAGGCACGTGGTTGCTACCAAAATTGTAATCGACATTATGATTTTGAGTAAATGAATTTTTAACAAAGTTTGATTTTTTGCCAAAAGAATGGTTAGACACAATAATCAACTTCCGCATAATCTACCCCAGCTAAGGAATTTGATCAAAAGAGATCCGGCCTCGTACCGAGAAGAGGTTTTTGAATTTTGTATTAATATGTGATAACCTTTTCAGCTAACTAGAAATTTTTATTATAACTGTAAAAGTTGAAAATTTTTTCATCAAAACCTAAAATTAATTTCTTAATTTTGCTTCTGTGCAGATATATATTTATGTTTTCATGAAAATAACCTTTTTTATTTAAAATAAAAATTCCATATACAGACAATTTCTGTTCCAGTTTCTTCAACAATATGATCACTTCAAGTCAATGTTGGAACTCTTTTTCTTAAAACCTGAAACATACGTTAAAGATTTAGATGACATCGTAATTTTCGTTGCTCAAGTCGCACAATGCTATCCCGAAGAGGCCGCCAGTTTTCCAAATATGATAATAGAAATATTGAAGTCTCATCATATGATATTGCATCCTGATTTAAGAATGGTAAATGTTTTAGTAATAAATAAATATTTGATTCATAAAATTTATAAATGGATAAAGTTAGATACAATTTGCTTTATTATTATTTTCGATGATTCAACTCAAATAACTTTTTTAAATATATGCATTTCAGATAAATGGCTGAATATTTAGATAATGTAACTTTAACTTTTAATTTTTTTCAGGCATTTTGCAGAGCGTTAATATTATTGCGGAATAAAGATCTGTTGGCTCCTACAGATTTATTATCACTTTTTTTTCTTTTGTTGAAGTGTCAGGATAAAAATTTACGAACATTTTTAGAAACTCACATTGTATCAGATATTAAAAATATCAATGCCAAGCACAAAAACATAAAGTTAAATACTGTAAATATCATTTGTTAATAATATTTATTTACATGTACTTTTTCTTTAATGTAAAAAGAGCATTTAATTTAAATCAGTTTATTTCCTTATTTTGTTATAGACTCTTCAAAACTTTGTCTTCAGTATGTTGAAAGATAACAACTCAAAAGCAGCTAAAATGTCTTTAGGAATAATGATCCAGTTATATAAAAAGAATATTTGGAATGATGCAAAAACAGTAAATGTTATTGCATCAGCATGTTTTTCCAAGATTATCAAAGTAAGTACACATTATTTTTCAAATTTCAAAATATGATTTTATATTATTATATCTTTTCAAATCCATCACTTATATTGCAAAATATCTGCATATGGAGATTGGATCTTATTAGATTTTATTGTTTTAGGTTATGGTGGCTGCATTAACATTTTTCACAGGAACTGATGAAGAGAAAGAAAAAGAGAATGGGAGTGATGACAGTGATTCAGATAATGATATTAATCCAAGAGAAGTTTTAATGGCCAATAAAGTTAATAAAAAATCTAGGAAAAGGGCCAAACAGTTGGAAAAAGTGAAGAAATTAGTTAAAAAAACTAAGAAAAAAAAAGAAAAACCTGTGATTTTTAACTTTTCTGCTCTTCACTTAATTCATGATCCTCAGGGATTTGCTGAGAGATTGTTTAAACGATTAGAAGCAACTAATGAAAGATTTGAAGTTAAATTGTTAATTCTTGATGTTATATCTCGTTTGATTGGATTGCATCAATTGATTTTATTTAATTTTTATCCATATATTCAGAGATATTTGCAGCCTCATCAGAGAGGTTAGTTATTTGCATGCCATATTTTTGGTAATAATTTTGTAATTTAAGATTTCTGCTTATCTGCTGAATATTTTTGAAAAGCTTATTATATATTTCAATACATTTAATAAATATCTAATCTTTAATTAATTTTACCTGAAAATCTTTGTCTCACCTTATTATGTTTGCAGTGAGGTTAATCAAAATTCTAGGTATTTTTTTATAGTTCCAACTGCCATGTAAATCAAATTATTTATTTATTTATTAGAATGTTTATTTTCAGAGGTAACAAAAATGCTTTTATTCCTTGCACAAGCATCTCATGAGCTAATACCACCCGAAATAATGGAATCGATATTAAAAACTCTTGTAAATAATTTCATAACTGAGAGAAATTCCAGTGATGTTATGGCAATCGGATTAAATGCAGTTCGAGAGATTTGTTCGAGATGCCCATTGGCTATGAACCGTGATTTATTGAGGGACTTGGCAATGTATAAAAATTATAAAGAAAGAAGCGTTATGATGGCCGCAAAATCCCTCATTCATCTTTATAGGAATTCACTTCCTGCTATGCTAAAAAAAAAGGATAGGGTAGGTTCTCTTAATAGTACGTGCGTGAGTAAAGACCTAAGAATTATAAAATTTTTCGAGTCATGCTAATGGATGCTTGCTTTTAGGGTAAACCAACCGAGGCACTGGTGAACTTGAAAACCAAAGCCTTCGGCGCCGTCCACGTTTTGGATCACGTACCTGGTGCTGAAGTTTTGGAGGAGAAGGAAAGCACTGGCAAAGTGGAAATAGATAGTGAAAAAGAGGGGGACTCCGATTCCGACTGGATTGACCTCCCGCAGTCGGACGAAGACGAATGGCAAAGGAAAAGCAAAGGTAAAGTTTCATATAAAATTAAGAATCATGAATATATAAGAAAAAGAAAAAATGAAGTGATTCGAAACCGAATTATTTAGTATTTGAATATGAACAAAGCTTTTTTTGCAAATATTTATGAATCAGTTTTGAATCAATTAAAGGAAAAAGCAAAAAGAAAGAGGAAATAACGGAGGAAATGATTAAGAAAAAGGAAGAGTTAGCAGCTGAAAAGAGTGTCAGTCGAATTTTGACAGACGAAGACTTCAAGAAAATTGATGTAGCCCAGGTTAGGAAGCATATCACTGGAGTCCGAGTAGGAAAAAAAAGGCCTTACGAGGAGAATGACGAATCAAAGTAAGTCTGAAAAAATTTGGCTCCGTTTCTTTAGTAACATTTCGTTAAGTTGCATCGTTCAGATATTTGAATCCTGGTAATCGAGAAAAAGTTGAAGAGCAAATTATAATTTCCCAATTTTTTTTCTATATTTGTCCACATGTAATTTCCCTAATGTAATCGTCTGATTCATTGAGGACGATGAGGCGTATCTTTCCACTCTGCCTGATGCAAATGGGAAAGGTTGTTCCGCATGTTTCTTTATACTTAAACACCGAAATATCTTCGGGGTATGGAAGGGAGAATTTTCTGATGCAGAAAAATCTCTTTTCACTTCTAAATCAAGAGAGGAAATCGAACCTAAGGTGCGGGAACCTTAGTCAGATATACTATCCACGTATGCATCGAGGTCCCAGAGCAGCACATTTAATTAAAAAAAAAAATAATTCTTCCTTATCAAGATTATACTCATGTCGTTTTGGTTTTTTAAGGGGCGAACTTTTATCAATCAAAGACATCGAAAACATTCACAAGAAGAGAAAACACGACAAAGAAACGAGGGTACAGTCTGTTCGAGCGGGTCAGGAAAATCGGGAAAAGTACGGATTTAGGGACAAAAGGCTGAACCCTTTATGCAGCAAGACGAACAGGGAGAAACGCAAAACCAAAGCATTTTCCATGATCAGGCACAAAGTCAGGAATAAAGTGAAAAGATCGTTTAGGGAGAAGCAAATAGCGCTAAGAAATCATTTGCTGAAGCAGAAGAAAATGAGATAGTTTGTTAATTTGATTCGCAAAATAAAACACTTGAAATTCTAGATCGGATTATTTTATTTTGAGGTTTAAAAAAAAGAAGCATAAAAAACTTTCAGGTTATGGAGATGTGCTCTGACTGAAGCATCATACTGGCCCATGTCAAAACGATTTTGGATTAAGATCAGAGCTACACTTTCATGTAGATCGCATAATATTCATTATGCCACTTACGGTAAGTTTTCTCCAAGTGTGAAAGACAAAGCTATAATCTCAACCTGGTTGACTAGATGTTGAAGCTGCATTTGTATCATCACAACTTTTTATTCTCTTTTATGAAACATTCATATACCAACTTAAACACTGTATCAAATTATTTCCAAAGGATAATAAAATATTCATATTCATAT